>JAJIBD010010215.1:0-71467 GCA_021461705.1 Cryptotis parvus | reverse complement strand
CAAGCTCTGACCCTTGTACTATCTCTCTGTCCTACTGCAAGCTTCTTGCCGGAAGTGACAGAGTGAAGGGGAAACTAGAACTAGGAAATGACAGCATTAACAAAAGACACAGAAATGAAAGAGCTAAATATCCCGGGACACAAAGATGAGTGGAGTAGCATAAACAGGACATGACTCAAAGATAAGCAGAACCAGGAGACTGGATGGAGGAGATTATTTGTAGGTGCTGTGCACAGCCTGTCTGTGTCCCCATCCCCTCTAGTACTCAAATATTGACATGCTAACCCTCAAAATGGTAATAGTAGTAGATGGCCACGGGGAGTTGCTTAAATCACAAAGGACAGAGCACTTATGAATGAGAGTTAATACCAAGGGGAGCGCCAAAGAGACCACTAATCCCTTCTACAGTCTAGAATACAACTAGAAGGTGACAGCTATAAACCAGGAACTGGGCCTCAAATATTGGGAGCTGGATTTGTGCTTTAATCTTGAACTGCCCTACCCCTAGAATTTCGTGCAGTAAGCTTCTGATTTGAAGCTACCCAATCAGTGGTATTTTTTCTATATCAGCAAAAACGGAGTATAACTGGGAAACCGCCGAGTATAACTGGGAACCCAGGGAGATTGTTAAGATTTGTATGTTTAAAGCATTAAAAAAAGTAAAATATATGGGCAGTCAAGAAAACCATATTCAGGCACCTCTTTAGAACCTGCATTGTAAAAATCCAAGCAGTGATGGTGTCAGGGACCTCCTATCAAAAACCTCTCATTTATTGCTCCTTGCAACACGGGAAGTCTGTGGGCAGCTCAGTGAAGAAGATATAAAAAGGATTTGGAGCTTGCATTGTTATTTACCAAAGTAGGCTCATCATCTCCCAACCCTCCCACACCAGAACAATGTGCAGAGGGTGTAGTGGCCTCCAGGCAATTGAGGAAGCTTTCTGTTCGGTTTTGACAAACTCTTTGCTTTTGTTTTGGGTAGTAACCTAAACTCAGGAATTATTCCTGATTACTCCTAACTCTGTGCTCAAGGATCACTCCTGGTGGGGCTCAGTGTACCAAATAGGGTGCTGGGGATCGAACACAAGACAGTAGTGTACAAGGCAAGTGTTCTCCTCACTGTATTATCTCTCTGGTTCCACAAACAGACTTTTATTTGTGTAAAAAGAAAGCAGGCTTGCAGTAGGCCAAATCAGTTTGGGAAACCTCTGTATTAGGTGATTTGTAGGTAGGTTCAAAGAAACATGTGAGGGCCTGAGAGATAGTCTGAAAGGTGAAGGCACCGAGGCCCAGCTCAATCCCTTGAGGGGACCTCTGCTACTGGATGTAGTCCTGGTAAACCTCAGCACTTTGGGGATGTGCCCTAGCAAAATATCAAAAGCCTGTGCTTGCTCAGGTGCTGTCAAGATAAGGGAGCAAGCCCACAACAATCTTAGTAAACCTTTATCTAACAAATGAGAAAAGATCAAAGCTAAAGCTGAGATTACTAAAGGAGCAGCAATCATGTAAATCAATCAAGGCAAGGGAAAGGGAACACCTGGTCATTTTGTGGTCTGGACAATGTTCATGTTTTTGTTTCTATTCAGAAAATTACAGAAGAGTCTTTTTTTGTTCTGATCTATCAGTCATAGCACCTTATCTGATATTGATGTTTCGTGAACTCATTTATGACCAACAGGAAAATGCCACACCAGCAGGTTCCCTGCTGGGAGTGAAGTTTTTTTCCTTACACTCTCAATTCCCTTTGTTGGGCGTGATTCATAGCCCTTAGATTTGATTTTTATTTGTTGTTTGTTTGTTTGTTTGTTTAAAATGTCTGGGAGCAAACGCACAAGTGCTCTGCTGCTGACCTATACCCTCGGTCAGTACTCTGTAGTCTGCAAAATAAAACAAAGTCACAATGAAGTCCAGACGACTTCATTTCTTTGGGGTTTTTGTTTACCTTGGGAAATCTGACACAAATCAATGGACCCCACTCTTCCCATTTGTGGAGATTTCCCCACGGTTTGTATTTGCCAGTTAATAGCATTGCTGGGAAACACTAAGTCTAGTACACTTCAGGATCTCTGGAGTACCTCATAAGCACAGGATACTAATTTAGGTGAAGGCTCAATGCCAGTGCCAGCAAGCTGAGAAAAGAAAGAAAATACCAACTTAGGACAAAATTTTACTTGCCTTCGCGCAATTACTAGAATTTGCAGATAGGTAAACGTTTGATACAAATAACTAAATTAACTTTGAAAACTCTATATTTCCTCTAGCCTTCTCAAGTTCAGTGGTGTTCCTCACTCCCTAACCTTTTCAACGGCTACTCTCTATTACTCACATTGCATCTTGATTAAATTAAAGCCGACATAAGATAGGGAGTACTTTAACTTTTACTAAAGTTTTATACTATACATAGATCAAAAAATTTAAGGACTAAATTAATGAGGATCATTTTAATAAATTTCAACTAGGTTTCAGACAGAGTTCTGAACCCCCAAGTTGTATCAGTAAACAAACAAAATCCCTCACCTTTGTGGAACTTACATTTTAGATCACAGGAGAAAAACAGACAACAAACAAAATTAGTTTAATATATGTATGCTGTTAATATGCTGTGAGGGAAAATTAAGTGAGGAAGGAAACAGGAGTGGTAGAATTTTTTAATGTAATGATCAGTATCAGCTCAAAGAAAAGATACATCTGAGCTATCTTACTGTAAAATCAGTGTTGTGATAAAGATAATAGTGTTCTGCAGAAAAAGGTTCTGATAAAACAATAGTGTGAGAGCACAAAGTCTTCAGTATTCCAGGAAGAATCAAGAGACCAAACTGTCCAAAACAAAAGAAATAATGATATTGGAGAGATAACTGGGCCAGTAGCTCATCATAGAATTTTTGGCTTTTGCTCTAAATGCACTGGGGAGCTAATCAGAGACTTCTGAACAGAGAGATCAGATACAAAGATAGTCAAAAGGCTGTACTCACAGCTCAAGTAGCAGAGCAAGGCACGGGGTTTAAACCCAATACAACTACTACTCCCAAAAAAAAATAAAAAAACAGCTCAGTGTATATTACAGAAAACAAAATCCTCTGAGTTTTTGCTATAAAAGAAAAATGAAGTAATAGCAAAGACTTGCTGTTAAGGTAAGTAGTAACATGTTTATACATTAAATAATAGGACTCCAAATTTGTTCTTTTTATCATAATTTTCTTCCATTTTCCAAGTATGCAGCCATATATATCAAGAGACAAAGGGTTAAACAAACAGTGGAAACACCATCTGCACTTTTATTTTCATAGCAGCACTATTCACAATAGCCAGAATCTGGAAACAACCAGTATACCCGAGAACTGATGACTGGATAAAGAAACTTGGTACATCTACACAATGGAATACTATGCAGCTGTTAGGAAAAATGAGGTTATGAAATCTGCCTATGAAAGGATGGACAGGGAGAGGATTATGTTGAGTGAAATTAGTCAGAAGGAAAAGGACAGATATAGAATGACTGCATTTATTTGCATGACATAAATATATATACATATATGTACATATGTATATATTTTATACATATATGTATGTATATATATACATATACATACACACACACACACATATATATATATGATACAAAAAATCCAAGTCAGGTGAAGTGTGGATCAGGAGGTCTGGTCAAAGGTAGAAATTTCCACAAACATATGGAAGTTAGAGGTTGGGTAAGACAGAGAAGGGAACAATGTGCTAATAATTGTCGAAAGTGCTAATACCAACCTACAACTAAGTATTAAATACAGGGGAAAAGACACACATGATAACCTCTAAGTGTATGTATTACAATCCACAATATGTAAGAGAAAGAAGAGAGAGAAAGAGACAGAGAGAGAGAAAGAGAAAGAGAAAAGAGATAAAGAACCTACCATAGAGGCAGGCTAAGGGAGGGGAAGGGAATCAGGGACATTGGTGGTGGGAAATGGGCACTGGTGGAGGGAGTGGTGCTGGAACACTGCTATGACCGAAACCCCCAATCATGAACATCTTTGTAATTATATGTCTCACGGTGGTATAATAAAATATTAACCAAAAAAGAGAGAAAGGTCTATATTTATTTTGTAATCCATTTATTTAATAAACTATTTAGTATTATATACAAACTAGTATGCTGTAAAAGTCAAAGAAAATAATTTCTGATTTCTGTTTAAAAGACTGAGTTTTCCATTTCTAGGCATAAAAAGATCTAACTAGAAAATGACTTCCCTGAAAATTCTTTCAAATTTATTATCCTATAACCTTTTCACTTTATAAAGAGTTAAAGGGTTAAGAAAACACATTATGTCACAAATCACTTGCCAAGCAAGTACTAGATTCAATATGTCAACTCAAAAATTTTAAGATTTATAGCATGTATAATAATCAACTCACTTATGTAACCTGAGTATTTAAAAAAGATAGTATTAGACTTTTTTTGTAAAAGTGTCCAATATTTATTATGAGTTAACTGTTCCTTTTTATTTAGAAGATATTTTCTTTTTTTTCCTTTTTACCGAATGGTTCATTTAGTATTTAGGGGGAAAAGCCACCAGCTATGAGGACTTGGGGGTTTGGGGGGTGTTCTTTTTCACAATTGGCCATCTGTTTCAAGGTAATGTTCACAGACTGTACCAAATCGGTAAGAAATCTCAAGTGATTCATACATTTCATTAGCTTCCTCCTTCAGAAAACCTGAAGTCAGCCACAACTGTCAGCTTCACAAAGGGATCATCTTGAGAAAATAAGTAACAATAATAACATTCAACTTTTTGAGGTTTAATATTAGGCATCAATTGACTGCTTTTTTTGTGTTTGATTTGGGTTTTTGTTTCGTTTTTGAAGAGGGAGTGAGTCGTTCTTACACACACTGGGATGTCCTTAGGGCTCACGCCTGGTTCTGTGCTCAAGGGGTACTCTTGGAGGTGCCCAGAGGACCGTATGCTGAACCTGAGATCAAACCAAGACAGGATGAGCACAAGAGAAATGCCTTAACCTCTGTACTGCCTCTCTGGCCCAAGAAAGACCCACTCATTTAAAAAAAAATTAATTTCAATGAAATTACTAAGAATGGTTTGAGATTCCCAAACACTTTTGCCAACTGCCCACTTTTCGGGGAGAAGAACTGCTGCTCAGTGGGGCTGGGAAGCTAGTGGGGAGATAACACAAAGGTTAGAGACATGCTTTGCATGCATCTGACCTGGGTCCGTAGCTGCACCACATGGCCTCCTGGGCATTGGCCAGTTGTGATCACTGAGGCCCTTCACTCTGCAGGGTCCAACAGCACATTCTCAGTTCCAAACACTAAGCCCTGGAGGAGTATAACTGGAAGTAGCCTGAGCACCAGTTTGGAAAGAAAAAAATACAAAACTATCCTCTCAATATTGACCTTTTATAACAAACAGGAAGTGCCCCTCAATTGCACCCAAGGCTACTCCTGCCCTCCCATCATTCCAGCTGTGCCAACACCAGCAACCCTCCCATCCCCCACACTCTGACTCACCAGGCCAGTAACTATGAGCAAGCTGATTAACTTCTCAAAGCCCCCACTTGGTTCAACATTAAATAAGAAGAATCTGTGCCTCTTTGCTGTGCTAAAAAATAAGACGGCCACCAAGGGTACCAGAGCCATAATCCAGCGAATAGGGCATGTGTCCTGCACGCAGCTGACCCAGGTTCCATCCCTGGTATCCCATATGGTTCCTCAAGTACCACCAGGAGTAATTCCTGAGTGCAGAGCCAAAAGTAACCCCTGGGCATCACCGGGTCACTTGTCACTTGTCACTTATCTTCCCATTGTTCATCGATTTGCTCGAGCGGGTGCCAGTAACATCTCCATTCGTTGGGAATACAGTCCATTTTTGTTACTATTTTGGGCATATCAATTACACCACAGGTAGCTTGCCAGGCTCTGCCATGGCTCTGGGTTCATCCCAGGAGAACCAGTCTTTTTTTTAAAGCATCACCGGGTGTGACCCAAAAAAAGCAAAAAAATAAAATTGAGATGACCATGGTGTAGACATGGACTTGGCTTAGCATGAACCTGGGCACATTACTGATGTCAGGTAAAATTAACAGAAACTGCTCTGCCTGACATCAGGTCAAAGTGAAGTTCTTCCTCTTTCCCCCTCTAATAAAGAGATCGCAGATTTTCACATATTGTACTAATTTATACAGCCACCTACCTCTCTAGAAACAGCAGGGAGTTAGCAATCTACCTATTTAACCTACTAAGTGTAGAAATTTTTGGTTTCGTTTCCGCTAACATCTCAAAACTTTACACCACTGTTCTTCCTCTTATGAGCAGGATGGTAAATAGGACCTCACTTGTCACTTGTATCACTTTTCTTCCCAATGTTCATTGATTTGCTCAAGCGGGCACCAGTAACATCCCCATACATCCTGTCACATGCTAGAGTTGCCCAAGAGCAACTGCTCGCTCCAGGAACACAAAGCGCCTCAAACCATTCGTTCAGATCATGGGAATGAGGTCTATAATTATTACTGGTTTGGGGCATATCAAATACGACATGGGTAGCTTGCCAGTCTCTGCCACGCCGGGTAGGATACTCCGGTAGTAGGCTCTCAGTTCGGTGCATTTACTGATGAACTGCACGGTTCATCAGGACCTCACTAGTGTGCATATTTTATCTCAGCAGGTCACTTATGTTTGAAAAAGTACTGATGGGCCAAAGGAATATAGTACAGCAGGATAGGGTGTTTATCTTGCTCGAGTTGACCTAGGTTTGATCCCTGGCACCCCATATCATCCCCAGGTGTGATCCCAGAGCACAGAGGCAGGAGTAAACCCTGAGAGCCACCAGATATGGCCCACAAACAAAATAAAACAAATAACTACTGAGATACTTATGACATACTATATTATGATGATCAATACTTCCTCTTATATGTATAAATGAAACAATGAAATCCTTTGTGAAATATAAAATGTGCATTAATGTTGGATATATGTAAAAATATAGACATAGCATAGGGGCTAGAGTAATAGTACAATGGATAAGGCACTTGCTCTGCATGCAGTTGACCCCAGTTCAATCCAAAGGATCACATACAGTCATGAGGTCCCCTGAGCCTGTCAGGGAGTGTGATCCCTGAGCACAGATTCAGGAGTAAGTTCTAAACAGAGCTAGGTGTCACCCAAACACACATATATGTAAAACAGACATAAATATATGTAAAACACATATATAACACATTATAGATAAAACATACAGAGAGAGGTCATAAAATAAAAGTTGAAGTTCGAACCCATCAAAACATCTGATTTTATATTCTATCTTACAACTTTTACCTTGCAACTGAAAATGCTGATTAAGTCTGAGACACTTGGAAATTTGGGAAGGTGGAATAACAAAATAACTTTATGGAAAGTGGAGTCAGAAAAGTACCTGGACGTAAACCCAGATTCTGCTACAAAGTAGGCGTGATTCTCAAGGATAAGTGAACTGAATAAAATCTGTCTATTTAAATACAGAATGTCACAGCAGAAGGAAAATTATTAATGCAAAGTAAATCTGTAGATGTCTTTCTTTTTTTTTTTTGTAGGAGGCATCCACCCAGTTGAGAACTGGAAGTAAATCCCTTATTTAAGGAAAAGGGAAAGTAGCAAAAGGCACTCCCACAAGTGCGGGGAGAAGTTCAAGTGGGAACATCCCAAGAGATATATTTAAAGTTGTGAACTAAGTGTGCTAACAAGCTCACTAGCTTGGAAACCAGGAGAGGCAGGTTTAACGAACATCCCAGCTTTTCTCTTGTTAGCTCTCACGACGTTGGCCAAGGCCCAGTTATTCTTTGTCAGCGACCCCACCCCATGCCCAGATTTAACTGTTAGGTATGAGTTTGTCACAAATATGATAACCATTGACCACACATCGTGCAATATGGGAGGTGCATGGGCTCTATTCCTCACAATAATCCTTTAAAATATGCATTTTTACCTGCTTTACTTGTGGTTGCAACTGAGGAAAAGTTAAACTTGTCCAAGCTAAATTGTTGAACCTGTTTCTGCATCCAAATTTTTCTACAGATCAGAATCCATTAGCTGTTGGACCTCTGCCACCTACCTGTTCTAGCAAACATCGAGTAAGCTGTCCCTGTGAAAGTGCTTTTCAATGAGAGGTTTCGTTCACATGTCAGTATTATTATTATTATTATTATACTATTATTATCAGTATACCACTCTATATCCACATAATTCACAAAATCAGTTGTGTTCTCCCTCAGTAACTAAAAAGCCCAGAAATAACAAAAGATGACACAGCAAACTCATCTCTTGGAACTTTACCTTACCCTCAATTTCCTTTGAACATACCTGACAAACACTAAAGTGTGATACCCACACTTCATTCAGTCTACGACCCTCCAAGGCAAGCGCTCAGTAGTCCTGGGCAACAACAAGCCCGCCACTTTGCTTGAACTTCGTTTTTCCCTTAGGTGAGATGACAAAGTATTTTCTGAAGCTAATTTCTCACACCTAAATTTCGCAGTAGAATACGCTGGATGAAGAGAGACGCGACAAACACTCGCGCTTTGGCGATCGCGCCTGGAGAACAAGAACTGCTCCAGGCCACCGGACGGAAGCAAACGCCCGTCCGGTTCAAGGATCTGACAAGGTGCTCACCCGGTGTAAAACATAAAATTGATAACCCGTCTGAAATGTTTGAACTAGCCCCATCACCCTAGCATTTCCCTGCTATAATAAACTCTTCCTATATATAAATGACCCCCTCCCTGCAGCCCCCGTCCTTTCTTTGCTCCGAATGGGCCCCTCTTCCCCGCCACTGCGGAGTAAAGTCCACCCGAAGTGGGCGTGTCCGTGTGACCGCGGGATCAGCGCTCAGTTAAGGCGCTCACACCCTGATCGGCCGCACCCGGGGCTTCCGGAGCACAAAGAAGGAAGGTGGCTCCGGGTCTGTCCGACTCCGAGCCTCTGTGCGTGGGGCAGGACCTCCCTAAGGCCCTGAGATGTCACCTTTGTCCCTCCCCAGTAGCCCCTGAGGCCCTCCCCATTGGGGTGCCCGCGCTTCCCGCTGCCAGCCGGAGCCGCGGTGGCGGGGAGCGGGCTGGGGAGCGTCGGGGGACAGGGGCCGAGCGCTTACCTCGGACGGCGAGATACCGAACACGCGGGCGATTTGCTCGTACAGCTCGAGGTTGCTGGAGAAACCCTGCACTCGGCCCGTGGCGCTGCCGTGCGCCAGCTGCGCGTGGAACACCAGCCGCCGCGCCGGCTCCTGGGGGCCGCCGCCCGCGCCCTGCCGGCCCTGGTCGCTGTCCACCAGTCGCGCGGTCTCATTGGACGTGCCTTTGTTCTTCCCCCGCCCCCGAAAGGCATCTTGCCGCACCGAGAGCGGAGCCCACCTGAGCTGCTGACCGCCGCCTCCTCGGCCTGGCGCCGCGAACTTTGCGCTCGAGCCCGCGGGCTGCTGCCAGGTGAAAGGCGCCTCCGGGCCAATGGCAGAGTCGCTTCCGCCTGCCCGGACGCCCTCCTCCACCCCCCGCCCCGGGGCAGACACCTGCCGAACCTCCCGAAGGATCTGCAAAGCTGGGCTCATTCGACATCTCATCCTTTGCTCCTCCAGGGTTGATCGGGAGTGGGGAGAGATATAAACAAGGGTTAGGGCCCAAGCGTGCACCGGACCTTGTTGGAGCCCCGGAACCCCCTGGTCCACCACCATCCCATCCACAACCCCTCGCCCCCAGCGACACCTGAGTATCTGTCCCTCCAGCACCTACAGAATGGCCCTGCAAACCCCAGTTCACAGCTTCCCTCGGAGCTGGAGCTGCACCCTATCCTTGAGGAGATGCTCAGCCCACCCAAGCCTGTGCCAGAGCTGGGGTCTGGCTTCCCGAGGAAGCGGCCCCTAGTCTTCTGAGAAACGTCTGGGCGTCCCCCTCCGACATCCGCCCCAAGATATTTTATTGGCGGTGGTTGGGGGGGGCCGGAGCGACTGTATCTCCGGGTAGGGCATTTGCCTTTGCACGTGGCATACCCGGCTTCCATCCTGGGCATCCCGTATGGTCCCCCAGCGCCACCAGGAGTGCAGAGCCAGGAGTATCCCATCACTGGGTGTGACCCAAGAAACAAAAAAAAAAATTGTTTTTGAGTTTAAAATTAGCAAAAAATTGGTTCTAGATAGGATACGGAGATAGCTCCAATGGAGCCACCCAATGGATTTCTTATGTGTTGAGTGCCCCCACGCCAACACCTTGGGTAATGGCCAAGAAATGAAGGCAGGCAGGCAGGCAGGCAGGCAGGCAGGCAGGCAGGCAGGCAGGCAGGCTTGCTCACCTCCATAAAGGCCTTGGGATGCTAAAGCCCCAGAACTTGTTCTAGGGCAGAATCAGGAAGCCCATTGGTGCATTTCATAATTCTTCACTCCAGTCGGTTTTTTTTTTTTTTGCCAGTAGGTCTGTCAGGGCCATCTGCCACCTTTGTGCCTTACACCCTGTACAACTGGATTGTAAGAAAATGCTGTTTTATTTTGTGGGGGCGGGGGGTTGTTTTTTTGAAGAGTGAGGCATGGTCAGCACAGGATGAACCCAGAGCCCCATACATGCAAGGCAGATGAGGAACATTTCTTATACTGATGTCTGAAATTCACAGGCAAATGCTCCAGCATCTCACAGTAATCCTTTTCCTGTACCACCTCCCCAAACTTTCACCAACCTGCTTGCCCCACCTCTGCCCCTCTTCATCTTTGCAGATGACTCTGCCTCTTAACATTAAAGAAAATTGAGTCTATACGGTGTGACTGCCTGGCCTCGATTTCCTACACCTTTGTAATTTCATTACCTATCCCTCTCCAAACTTCAACTTCAATTAATTGATCACAGCTCTTATCTTGTCAAGAAGACTCAGCTTTGAGAGTTGACTCCTGTCCTTCCCTTCCAACACAGCACACAGTTCTCACAGTTGTATTCTTTCCTAGTCTCTAGCTACACTATTCAGTCTTAGTAAACTTCATGTCCTCACCTCCTCCTTTGCTCTTAAACATGTTGTGATGAGACTTTGACCCCATACTCCACTGAAACTTTCAGAACTTGTGAATCACCAGACGTCATTAACTTATTTTTTCTTTTGCAGTCTGTGTCTTTCTGGTCCTGAAAGAATAACTTTTGGGTCCAGAGTAGAGTGGGTAGGGCACTTGCCTTACTGGGTACCAATAGGGATTTGATCACTGGCACTACCGAGCCCCACCAGGACTGATCCCTGAGCACAGAGCCAGGAGTAAGCCCTGAGCACAGCTTGGAATGGCCTGAAAACTTTTTAAATAAAAAAATAGAAATTCTACATTATCTATAGCTTTTCATGAGCAATACCACTCCTATTTATTTGTCTGATGGAAATTAAAATTCTAATTTGAAAAGATATTTCCCCCAAGGTTTACATTAAGTTCACTTAGCTATAAAACCTCCTGAAGGAGTCACTTATATGGACCATAGTCACAGTATAAATGAAAGCATAATTGGGGCCAGAGTGATAGGGCATTTACCTTTAACATAGCAGTCCCAGGATTGATTCCCAGCATCCTGTATGGTCCCCAAGCACTGCCAAGGGGTAATTCCTGGTGCAGAGTCAGGGTAACCCCTGAGCATTGCTGGGTGTGACCCAGAAAGGAAAAAAAATGAAAGCATAAATTGTCTTGCAAAAATACCTAGAGTTGGGGCTGGAGCAATAGCCCAGCAGGTAGGGTGTTTGCCTTGCACGCGCCGGCCTGTGCTGGCCTGGGTTTGATCCCCAGCATCCCATATGGTCCCCTGAGCACTGCCAGGAGTAATTCCTGAGTGCGGAGCCAGGAGTAACCCCTGAGCATCGCCGGGTGTGACCCAGAAAATAAAAAAAAAAAATACCTAGAGTTGGGGGCTCTCAGCCACCATGCGGAGACTCAGACACATGGGGGGAGAGCTGCCATCCAACTCTCCCCTAGCTCAGCTGACCATGAGGCTCCCAGGAGGCAAGATGGATTTTGGGTATTAGCCCATCACCTCTGTAGGGCCTTGCTCACCATAATAGCTGCCATTTTCGTGGTCCAGACCCCACAGCTCATCAGAACCCATGCAAGAGAGACGCTGATCTCAAGACTAGCTCAGCAGAACAGCCAAGATGAAGCCCAGGTGTGCGGCTCTTGGAGGTCGAAATCACCAGGCATTCCTGGAGATGGAGCTGGGGTCCCCATTTCCTTCTCTGACCCATCCCAGAGGCCTGGTGGCCCGGCCACAAACTGCCTTGGGGCTCTTGGCCACCATGCAGAGACTCAGACACATGGGGGAAAGCTGTCCTGCGGCTCTCCCGAGTCACGTGGCCACAAGCCGCACGGTACATCAAACTAGTGGAACCAATCATGTTCTAGAATGTATTACAATCCACAATGTGTAAGAAAGGGAAATAGAGGAGAGAGAGAGAGAGAGAGAGAGAGAGAGAGAGAGAGGAGAGATGGGAAAGAGAGAAAGGAGGGGGATGGAGCAATAGTTTAGCGGGTAGGGCATTTGTCTTGCACGCAGCCGGCCCACGCCGGCCCGGGTTCGATCCCTGGCATCCCATATGGTCCCCTGAGCACTGCCAGGAGTAATTCCTGAGTGCAGATCCAGGAGTAACCCCTGAGCATTGCCAGGTGTGACCCAAAAAAGCAAAAAATAAAATAAAATAAAATAAAATAAAATATGAATTAATATTTAAGAAGAGGGAAGAGAGAGAGAGAGAGAGAGAGAGAAAGGAGATAAAGAACCTACCATGGAGGCAGACTGGGGGGAGGAGGAGGGAGATGGGGACATTGGTGATGGGAGATGGGCATGGGTGGAGGGATGGGTGTTGGAACACTGTAGAACCAAAACTGAAACATGAACAGTTTGTAATTGTATATCTCATAGTGGTATAATAAAATATTTTAATTTTTTATAATAAAATATTTTAGAAAAATATCTAGAGTTGGAGTTTTGACATATAAAACTGAAAAATTACCTTGATATCAAATAATAAATTGCCTGCAATACTAGGAAGTGTTTATTTTTTAAGCAGTTGATCATAACCGGCAATGTAATCATGGTAGAAAACCAGACCAGCAATGAGGAAATCTAGTCTTAGTTCTGCTTCCAGATAGCTAGTGAGAAAGCTCCACTGAGTGTCAGTCTCCTCTGTTGCTTTTGAATCAAACAAAACAAAACTTAAGAGTTGGGCCAGAGGGTCCATGGGTAAAAGCATTTTCCTTGTATGCAGCTGAAAGCACTTTCCCTGGGGCCAGAGCGATAGTCCAGCGGGTAGGGTGTTTGCCTTGCACGCAGCCGACACGGGTTAGATTCCCGGCATCCAATATGGTCCCTTGAGCACCGCTAGGAGTAATTCCTGAGTGCAGAGCCAGGAGTAACCCCTGAGCATTGCCAGGTGTGACCCAAAAAGCAAAAAAAAAAGCACTTTCCCAAACCAGCTGTATAATAGTGCCATTCATTTACTTTCCAAAATATCTGAAACATAGCAGATTTTCTATAGTAGATGTATGGAAGCCTCTGGAAAGTGACAAAGAGAGAATTTGTGCAAAGCTAGGCTTTGAACTAGCATTTCCAAATACTAGTTTAAGAAGCAGGGCATGGCTTGCTGATAGATTCGGGTAGAGAAGAACCTCCTCACAGAGGTCCCCAAGTGATTATGCAATTTAATCTCAACATCTCATAATGTTAATATGAGTTCCATTACAAATGGCATTAAAACATTCATAAATCATTTCCACACTTTTTTTAGGGCCACATCTGGCAGTACTCAGCTACTACTGAGTTGGTGCTCAAGGGTTGCCTCTACTCTGCACTAGTGGGGATGGAAACTGTGGCTTCTGCATGCCAAGCATGCTCTCTCGCCCACTGAACTCCCTTCAGTCCTTACACTCCATTCTTAAACAGGTATGATATGGCAAAACTGAAGCTAAATTGGGGTCTAGGAGATTGCTCAAAAAGCTAGGGTGGTGCAACACAACCACAGTTAATCCTCTGGTACCGACTCCACAGCTAGACACAGCCTGATACCCATGGCGCATGGGCACCTGCACGATATCTCAAAACTGGTATACCACAAACGTATATAATGATCGTGCTGATAATCGTTGAAAATGATGATACCATCCGAGGACTGAGCATTGAATATAGGCAAAAAAATACGCATGATAACCTCTGTGTATTGCAATCCACAATGTGTAAGAAAGGGAAGCTAGAAGGAGAGAGATGAAGAGAGGAGAAAGAGAGAAAGAAAGGAGATAAAGAACCTGCCATGGAGGCAGGCTGGGGGGAAGGGGGGGAAGTGGGGACATTGATGGTGGGAAATGGGCACGGGTGGAGGGATGGGTGCTGGAACACTGTAGAACCAAAACTCAAACATGAACATTTTGTAATTGTATATCTCATGGTGGTATAAAATATAAAAAAAAAAGCTAGGGTGCTAGCTGGCATATAGAGGCCTGGTTTTCTATCCCCCAACACTTCCCTGAACACTGCAGGGAGCAGCCCTGAGCATAGAGCTGAGAGTAGTCCCTAAACACCACCAGGTATGACCCCAAAACTAAAAATGACAACAAGAGACTGAAGCTAAGTAAAGTATAGTTGCCTGGGTTGAGACTCTGTGTGTGTGTGTGTGTGTATGTATGTGTGTGTGTATTTTAGTGAAGAAATGTAATTTTTACCTAATGGAAAATTTCTTAGAAAGATATCAGAGTAAAAAGAGGGAAAATGGTTCAAAAGGAAACACAAGCTTCTCCTGAATGGAAACAAGCAAGCAAAGAGAGAAGAGATACACGGTCAAGGGAAAACACCGGCTTGAAGAGCAAACCAGTAAAGTTCAATTATAAGGAAGAGAAAAGCCTAGTCCTGAATCTGCAGGTCTACTAGCCCCCGAAATAGAAAGTCAGAAAAGGAAAGCTACTGTAAAAAGTAATTTACTAATCTAAAGGGCTTTAAGGAAGGAGGAAGAAATATTACTAAGAACTACAAATCAGATTACTCTTCATCAACGCCTCTTGACAGCAAGGCTTTGCATTGCCCTGTTTCTGCTCTGCAGTAAACAGCATCTACAACATGGCTGTTGCCTCAAATTTCAGAAGTGGAACATGGCCAATGTCGGTTGTGAGGCAGTGCTAGAGAAAAGCAGGAGCAGTCTAAGCTTTCCTCCCACTAATCCTTTCATTGCTGTCATCTCATCTCAGATGATCTCACATAAATTCTGACAAACTGTTTCAAGACAACCTAAAACTCTGAAGGTATCTTCTTGTTTTCAACTTGTCCTATGGTTTCTCAGGAGGCTGGTTACCAGAGAGAAAGCTCGCAGCTTTTACTGTTTTATCTTGCCTGAAATGCTCATGAAGCTGATGCCTGCCTGATATCGTTTGGTCCTAAATGTTTACTATTGTGTGAATAAAAGCTGGTCTTGCAGCCTCAAACAAGAATTGGAAATCCACTTTCTTTTGAAGTTGGGAGTGAAGTGAATCTCCCAAACTCAGGGGACCAGGAGTATCGTCTCTCTAGCCAGTGGGGCTGAAGAGCTCAATCCTAGGGCTGGGGGATGCTATGTGTTTTGGTCCAAATGGAGTCAGGGGCCACCAGGGCCATAACTGTCACTTCCTTTTTATGGTAAAAATAATTATACTTAGTATTAGTCAGTTGGACAGTTTAGATTATTCCAATTTTGCTTAAGCAACAAAAAGTCAGTCAGGAGCCAGCAGATAATATATCCTCCTCTCTCCATCAGGGCTACAGGTGCTGACCTTGGCCACATCAACATCCTAGAGCTTCTTCACAGCCTGTTTAATTGGGTGCTTCTTGGCCTTGACATCCACAATAAAACAGGTGTGGTCTTATCCACTATCTTAACGGTTGACTCAGTGGTCAGAGGAAACCTCACGAAGGCATAATAATCAAGCTTGCTTTTTCTTTTTTTTTTTTTTTTTTTTTTGCTTTTTGGGTCACACCCGCGATGCTCAGGGGTTACTCCTGGCTCTGCACTCAGGAATTACTCCTGGCGGTGCTCGGGGGACCATATGGGATGCTGGAGAGATCGAACCCGGGCCGGCATGGGCGGCCGCGTGCAAGGCAAACGCCCTACCGCTGGGCTATCGCTCCAGCCCCAAAGCTTGCTTTTACTAGAGAACGTTCTTCCAGTGATATTTAGACTGACTTCTCAGAGGCGGCATTTGAGGTGACACGGGGATGTATCCTCTTTTGTGCCCATGAACAACTTTCAGCACTGCTTTCTTGGCCTTCAAAGATTTAGTTTTGGCTTCAGCTTTGGGAGGGACAAAGGCTTACTTCTTGACTTTCATAACCGTCTTTGGGAGGACTGGTCCATGATTGGAAGCTTGCTACAAGTATGGGGGGAATAGGGTGAGGTGGGGGGAGAGCAGTTAGGATAGAAAAAGAACCACTATGATAAAGGCAAGAACTGAGGGCTTCAAGTAGTGACAAACATCACTGTCACTGTATCACTGTCTTCCCATTGTTCATCGATTTGCTCGAGTGGGCACTATTAACATCTCCATATGTCCTGTCACAAGCAAGTGTAACCCAAGGACATCTACTTGCTCCAGGGACAAAAAAGAGCCTCAAACCATTCTTCAGGTCATGGAACTGAGGTCCATAATTGTTACTAGTTTTTGGCATAACGAGTAAATAAAACACGGGTAGCTTGCCAGTCTCTGCCATGTAGGTGGTATAGTCTCAGTAGAAGACTTCTCAGTAGAAGCATCAGTAAATGCTCATAGGCTTATAGTGTCCAATATTTAGTTGCATCAGCTAGATTATCAACAAAAGCTGCGTGCCTCAGTATAATGGATGCAATATATTAGACATGGGTTTATAATATCTGGCAGGTTTAGACAGCTTTGGAAAAGACAGGATGAATAGGTCAATAAGAATCACCATAATATAATATAATATAATAAAATAATATAATATAATATAATATAATATAATATAATATAAATAAATAACATAACATAAAATAATATAATATAATATAATATAATATAATATAATATAATATAATATAATATAATATAATATAATATAATATAATATAATATAATATAATATAATATAATATAATATATATGCTTTATATATATAAAGTATAGTATATTATATATAAGTATATTATAGTATAATATAATATAAACATATATACTATATATGTTTATATTATACATTTAATACATATTTCTTATATTTATATTTGTTATATACAAATATATATTTATATATAATAAATTATGTAAATATTCTATTAAATATAAAATTAAAATATAAAGACCTGTGAAAGTTTGCTTTAAAGACCTGTGAAACTTTGCTCATACAGGTAATTACAAGAAACTAGTTTCTTGGTGAGAGGCGATTATCATAAACAGCTGACCTGAACCAGGGACAATTCATAGGCAATTATTAATATTAAAATAAAATTCAATTAAATGAAAATAGAACCAAAATAAAAAGAAAAAAATAATGGCATTATTAGGACCTGGGGTCACTGTATTCGTTAGTATTGCAAGCTGATTTTCCAGGATGCAGGAGAAGCCCCAGTGTTAAGCATGCCCACTTAATAAAACCACTTAGCTGCTAATGGTTACAGGAAATCAGGCTAAAGTACGCAATGGAAGGCAGACAGTGTGTGCACTTTTTTGGACAAGTTTAAACTTTCCCTTTGAATGAATGTCAGCAAGCTCCCTGGGAAGGCAGAGGCAGTTCAGTCTGGCGGGTCCCTGAACACTGTCCCATGTGACCAGTGTCATTAGCATGGCTGGTTCGCTGGTAGGAGTTCTCCTCTGCCGATGATACATGAAATTCCTCATTGCCCCACAAATCTGCTGAAAAGAGGACCCTTCAGTTTCCCCTTACCCACTGAGGCTCGTGGCTCCATTTTAGTTGGGTCTGCAGTGTGAGCACTCCTGCAAAGCA
The DNA here is from genome assembly GCA_021461705.1 of Cryptotis parvus. Classification (NCBI taxonomy): domain Eukaryota; kingdom Metazoa; phylum Chordata; class Mammalia; order Eulipotyphla; family Soricidae; genus Cryptotis; species Cryptotis parvus. The sequence continues at coordinate 53,515 of JAJIBD010010215.1, read as the reverse complement.
TCCGGCTCCAAGCGAGACAAACATAATATAAAAATATCTATAGTGCAAACCACAGTGGAGAGAGAGAGAGAGAGAGAGAGAGAGAGAGAGAGAGAGAGAGAGAAATACCTGCCATAGAGACAGGCAAAGGGGTTGGGGGAGAGGGGAGAGGAGAGGGAAACTGGGGACATTGTTGGTGGGAAACATACACTGGTGAAGGGATGGGAGTTGAAATACTATATAACTGAAACCCAATCACGAACTCTGTGTGTGTATTTCATGGTGATTCAATAAAAATTAAAATAAAATAAAAGTTAAAACTTTGCAAACAAAGAAAAGAGTTTGACCACTTCATTCTTGATCTCACCAGGACTCCCTGGGGGTGGGGTGGGGACTGGAGGGTAGGTGAGTATGCTGTTCCAGGGATGATGAAACTCAGGGCCTTGTACAGAAAAAGAAGGTTCTGATGCCCTTTCTCATTCTTCCAAGTGCGCTTTCAGTAAAAAAAAAAAAAAGGTTTTGATCAATAATAGCTAATACTTCTTATTGTTGAGCCAGATACTATTATAGGTGCTTATTTCACTAAGTGTGGTAATATATGTAATTAATTAAGCAACTTACTTCCCCTTGTGTTCTGAGTGGGAACTAAGCACAACACTTGTTCACAGTAATAACATATAATTTAAGTGCTAACAATGGGTAATGGTTTGTCAGCTTCACTAGGCTGAGAGATTCTATGTAGCTGGTAAAATAGTTTCTGTCGGCATCTGTGGGGGTGTGGGGGTGGGAAGTGGGTCAAAAGAGTTAGCAATTAATTCCGTTGACTGAGGACTGCAGTCAGCAGTGGGCACTGGCATCAGCCCATCTGTTGAGGGAAGCAACGGAAGAGAAAGGAAGATGAAAGGTCTAATTCACCTTCTCTTATTTATTTATTTATCTATTTATTTATTTATTTATTTACTCATTCATTTATTTTTGTACTTTGGCCACATCAGGTGGTGCTCAGGGCCTTACTCCTAACTCTGCATTCAGGGGTCACGTTTAGCAGGACTAGGGGCCATATGGGGTGCCAGAGATTGAACCCTGGCTGGCCTTGTGTGAGGTAGGAGCCAGCTTGCTGTACTAACTCTCTAGGCCCACAACGTCTTTCTTGAGTTGAGATGTTTATTTATTTATCTATATTTTACTCTGACAATCCAGGAACCTGATTCTGGAGCTTTTTGCTTTTTACTTTAAGACTTATACCAGAACCTCCTCTAGTTCTCAAGCTTTCCAACTTGGACTAAATTACACCCCTGGCTTCTTGGTTCTGGCTTGCTTACAGCAGACTGTGGGACTCCTTAGCCTCCATGCCACGTAAGCTAATTTTAAAAATAAATATCCATATACATTTCCTATTGCTTGCTTTGCTCTGGAGAATCCTGACTAGAACACTGTGGGTAATGTCTTATGCATTAGGGCTAATGCCTACATTTAGTCATCTCATACTTTTTTTTTCCTGGAAATGAGCAGTTTTTTGTTTTTCTGGAAAAATATCAATGATTTCAGAAATTATAAACACATATAAACCACTTCATGCATATTTTAATAATGTCTAATTTATTAATGAAAACAGTTGATAGATACTTAGCTGCTGCCCCAGAGATATCTGTATCACTGTATCACTGTCTTCCCGTTCATCATCGATTTGCTAGAGCGGGCCCCAGTAACATCTCCATATGTCCTGTCTCATGCTATTAGAGCCCAAGGGCATCTGCTTGTGCCAGGAACATAAAGAGCCTCAAACCATTCCATCAGGTCATGGGAATGAGGTCTATAATTGTTACTGGTATTTGGCATATCAAATACGACACGGGTAGCTTGCCAGGCTCTGCCGTGCAGGTAGCATCTCTAAGTCCAGCATTTATTGATGAACCGGCGCTGCCTGGCGGCTGCGCAAGCCGGGCTGTGATAGGCTGGTGTGCTGGGTGGAGTTCTGATGAGAGGGAAGTCCGGATGTGGAAAATGGAGGCCCTCATGGAGTGGGGGTCGTCTGGTTGTTGCGAGGCTCTGCTGGGGTGGCGGGCCAGGGCTAGAACCCGCCATCCCTCCTGGGTGCCTCGTGAGCGGCTAGGCACAGGGAGAGTAAGTAGTAGCTCTGCCCCATGTCTGTGAGATATCTGTATGTGGTACATATTTTTATAGATCAATAGTATACCTGGGATTGAAACAGTAATAAAGATGTCACTTGCCCAAAGGTCTATGAATTCCAACAGGCTACACATAAATACTATACACTGTGTCCTAAAACATTGAGATTCCATCTAACAATAACAATTGAATTATTGTTCAATAACAATATAACTATTGTTATAAGTAACAATATAACAATATAAACAACATAAACTATTTTATATTTTGTTATAAGTAATAATAACAATATAACTATTGAATATAATTACTTGGGCAGCATGTTTTTCCTCCATTATTTTCATGATCACTTGATGAAGACCACAAATAATATGAGGCAGAATTTTATATCCCCAACACCATATTATTTACATGAGTGCGATCCTAATGACATTTATGGCATTTACTGTCAAAGGTCAGTCAATAAGAAAACTAAGAGAAAATCCTAGAGAGGTAGGGTTAGTATTTAGTTGCTATAATTACCTAAAATCTCAACTATCTAACAAAAATTTATTCCTTCTGAAGAAATAGAAAGAATGTCCCACACAGCTAATAAAAGGTAAAAGAAGCTGCCTGTTGAATTTATTTTTTTTTACTAAATTTTAATACAAATAAAAAGATATACAATTAAAAAGTTCATGTTTGGGTTTTGGTCATACAGTGTTTCAGCACCCGTCCCTCCACCAGTGCCCATCTCCCACCAACAACATCCCCGGTTCCCTCCCCCTTCCCCAGCCCTGCTCCATGGCAGGTTCTTTATTTCTTTGCCTTTCTCTCTCTTTCTCTTTTCCTTCCCTTCCAGACTATAGATTACAGAACATACATTAAAAAGTTGTCATGGGAATCCTTTTTGCCTCTATTTAATGCTCAGTTCTAGGTTGGCATTAGTACCCTCGACTATTATTAGCACCCTGTTCCATTTTCTGTCTTACCTAAACTCTGACTCCCACACGTTTGTGATAATTTCTTTGACAAGACCTCCCGATATATGCTTCACTTGACCTTGGATATTGGTATCATAATATGTACATATATATTTATGCCATGCAAATAAATGCAGTCATTCTGTATCTGTCTCTCTCCTTCTGGCTAATTTCGCTCAACATAATCTTCTCCATGTCCATCCATTTATAGCTGCCGGTTGAATTTAACAAAAACTCAATATAAACTACTACACTATGTCCTAAAATCAAAGGAAAATGATATTGACTAAGAAAGGATGGATGACAAAAAGTTCATGAAATGAAAATATCAACAAAGAAAACTTATAGGAAGTATAATTCTGGAATTGGAAGGACAATAAAATGAAGTTTCACTAGAGAAGTTCAACAATAGATGTGAACTGGTGGAAAAATTAATAGCAACCTCAGGCCAGAGCGATAGCACAGTGGGAAAGGTGTTTGCCTTGCACACGGTCAACCTGGGTTCCATCCCTGGCATCCCATATGGTCCCCCTAGCACTGTGAGAAGTAATTCCTGAGTGCAGAGTCAGGAGCAACCCTTGGGTATTTCTGGGTGTGACCAAAAAAAAAGATAATAATAATAATAATCGCATGTGCTGCCTGAGTCCATATGCTACTTGAGTCCACGTGGCCGAGCACATGTGTCACCCGCATCTCCCCTCTTCAGATGTGTACTCTCTCAGTTTCCCTACTTCTTCCCTTTCCTAAAACCTCCATAATAAAATGTTTTACTTCAAAAACAATAAAAATAATAACCACCTTGAAAATAGACTAAAATCATACAAGTCAAAGAATATAGAGAAAAAAAATGAAAAAAAAATAAAGTCTCAGTGTAATGTGCATCCCACAATCCCATTATTTCTCTTTATAAATCTGATCTTACTGGGGATTCCTTGTCAGAGATTAGTCATTTATTGTTGCAGGACTCCTAAGGGCCGCTGCATCTGCTCTGGATTGCCTCCCGCAAATCACTCCGTAGATAAGGGGGTAGTCTAAATGTGGCAGTTTATCCGACCATGTATGCTGTACTAGCTGGTATAAATATTCTCCCATGCTATCACAATCATCATGGGACTAGCTAGATCTTACCAGCATATTAGCCTGGCCACGTAAGGACACCTAAGTAATTAGACCAGAGAGAAATGCTGTTTGCTTCCAAACAAACAAGCATGGCTCCCTGATAAAATATAAAACTACAATGAAGTAGAGGAGACTTGTGAAGGCTTGGAGAAATATTTAACTGGCATTGGTGTTGATCTTTGGTACAGTGACATGCCATCTCAGAAACCCCCTTCTCTACATTTCAAAGGCATTCCGGCTCAAAACATTAGCACAGTAAAGGCCCTAGGTGAGATGCAGGGAGGGGACTACCTAGGGCATTGGACCCTCCCTGCTTTCCATAACAATGGGAGGAAGGTCTGAGCTGCGGGGGTATAAACTAGCCGGTTCCCGCTCTCCCGTGCTTCTTCTTCCCTGTGGGATTTCGCCTTGTGAGCATTTATTCCCCTTGGAAGTTTTACACGTGGTGGTCGCCATCTTGGCCTACACGTGGCTGGGGTTCTAGCCTGGAATCCTAAGCATCGGGTTTTTCCTTTTGCTGATTTGTATGCCTGAACCTGTGATAAGTAAAGCCTTTTAAAACCGCATCGGATTCCTGAGTGTCCATCCATTCCTCGCCAGCTTCGGAGGTAGAAGGGAACTTCGCTTCCCGGCACTGTCGGGGACCCCGGTGGAGCGCCCCGACAATTTATCTCTTGTTCCTTTTAATGTTGTATCCTTATCTTTAGCTTGAATTCAGTATTTTTATTATTAGGCCTATGGATCTGTGCACTTATCCTAAATGAATTTTCTCCATTTCTTTTCTTTTTGGGTCCACCCAGCTATGCTCAGAGGTTTCTCCTGGCTCTTCAATCAGGAATTACTCCTGGCAGTGCTCGGGGACCATATGGTATGCCGGGGATCGAACCCAGGTCGGCAGCGTGCAAGGCAAACATCCTACCCGCTGGACTATCACTCCAGCCCCGATTTGCTCCATTTTGAGGGTATATAACTTTTCAAATAAATTTGAGGAGTTAACAATTATTACTTAATAAACTCCTGGCAATGCTTGGGGGACAATGAGAATAGAACCTGAACCTCCCGCATGGAAGCATGCACTCAGCCAGCTGAGCTTGCTCTCCTCTCTCTTCTTTCTCTCTCTCTCTCTCTCTCTCTCTCTCTCTCTCTCTCTCTCTTTCCCCATGAATCATCCTTGTTTTAAAAACAGTTGTATAAAACCAATATCTGTTTAATGTATGCAGTGTTGTATATCCATTAGGGCTTAGACATGGGACAGAGCTGCTCCTTGCTCTCCCTGTGCCCAGCCGCTCATGAGGAGCCTGGGAGGCATGGTGGGTTCTAGCCCTGGCCTGCCACCCCAGCAGAGCCTCACAACAAGCCAGACGACCCCCGACTCCATGGGGGCTGCCGTTTCGACGTCCGACTTCTTTCTCGTCACAACTCCACTCAGCAGACCAGACTATCACAGCCCGGCTCATCAATAATTGCTTTATTTAGAGGTGACTACAAGAGTATGCCACCCACATGGCAAGCCTGGCAAGCTGCTAGTGTCGTATTTGATATGCCAAATACCAGTAACATTTATATTAGGTCATTCTGATGACTAATATAATGGCTTGAGGCTCTTTATGTTCCTGGAGCAAGCGGATGCCTTTGGGTTCTACTAGCATGAGACAGGACATATGGAGATATTACTGGTGCCCGCTCTAGCAAATAGATGATCAATGGGATGATAGTGATAGTGAATAGTGAGTGTTGTCTATAGCATAGAGAAATATATTTTTAGTAACATCACAATGAGAGTATTAGAGGAAATTTTTTATACTAAGCATATTTACACATCTAGAATAGATTTCACTTGGCCATTGTGTACATTTTCTTCAAACTTGTCACCTGTCACTTGTATTCCCGTTGTTCATGGATTTGCTCAAGCAGGAACCAGTAACATCTCCATGTATTCTGTTCAGTGCTAGTGTAGCCCAAGGGCATCTGCTCGCTCTAGGAACACAAAGAGTCTCAAACCATTGTACAGGTCATGGGAATGAGGTCTATAATTGTTACTGGTTTTTTGCATATCAAATACGACATGGGTAGCTTGCCAGGCTCTGCCGTGCTGGTGGTATACTCTCAGTAGTAGGATCTCATCTCGTGCATTTACTGATGAACCACAACTTGGAAAGATCGGCTTTTCTCTTGGTTGGAGCTCTGACAAGCTGTGGAGTCCGGATGTTGAAAATGACTGCCCTCATGCTGCGGGGTTCCTCTGGCTTCTTGCGAGGCTCTGCTGGGATGGCGGGCCAGGGTTAGGAACCTGCCTTCCCTCCCGAGGGCCTCATGATTAGCTGAGCTCAGGGAGAGCTTCAAACTTGGTGAGAATAAACCTATATAATCCAGCTACTTATCTTTCAATATTATCAAGGCCCTATTTAATAACTAAGTTCTATTTTCTCCAAAATCATGCACTAATATATAGTTTTTTTAACTCATTAGATATAACTTTTTTTAATAGTCTAGAGCACATTTTATAAACACCCACCTTACCCTGACTTTGCAGAGAATACCAGGTTCCAGCAGCGCAGGAGCTGAAAACATTGATTCTGATACAACATATTTCTCCTGGGGAGCAAGCTGGCATTTCAATTGAACCCAAGTACTTTCCTCTTTGCCTTTCTTTTCCGTGGAAAATTTTTCTTTACATATTTCAGAGATACTATCTTGACTCTTAAGAATGACTTATGTGGTTAATATGAATGTTAATTGGCATTCTTGGCTATAATCTTGCACTTTGTTTACTACAATGCCAGCAGCATGCTAGGTAAAAATGGAGAGTTACAAGTTTTGCTATGAGAACATTCCTGGCATTCTTTTCCTGAACAGTGCCCATTCTTTTAATGTGCACAGTATGACCTGGTAGATCTATGTGTATGTATTGGATGACAGATCTAGCTAATCTGGGAGCTTCGGTGTTTTGCCTACTCACAGCTTAATCTGTTTAAGCCAAGGTTCTTTCTAATGAGACCTCTCCTCTATGTAAACACTGCTAGAGGATTTGGCAGTTACAGAAGTCACCTTGATTGAATAACTTCTGACTTATACATCTACGAAGACTTCTATGTTTTCTAGATTGGGCACAGCTCCTCTTTATACCCACTGCACCCAACGTGGGACAGTTAGAATTTACCAGGGAGACCACAACCCTGGCTACGTTGAGACTATAGGAAGACTATAGGAAGGATCATACTAGTTTTCTCTAAGCAGGCGAGTGTGACCCTTTCAGTACACGAGAACAAGATACTCAGAATCACCCTGGTGCAGATAATAATAAGAAGGACCATGTGGGTACCATCTAGAGTACATGAAGCTCATGAAATTAAGATGTATTACTTTATATCAGCCCTCTCTCTCTCTCCAGTGTTTTACATAAGAGATAATCTCGGGATTAGTCCTTGGCTAACCTTTGTTTATACCTACAATAGGGTGTGGCACTGCTCATCTACACTGTTTAGGGTTCTTTGTTGACATGACCCTCTCTGTCACAAATCGATTACTTTGGTGTATATAAGGAGATTGATTTGAGGCCCTCGGTCTTTTCGCTTTCAGCTTTTGGCTCCTGTGGCTTTTGGCTCCTCGGCCTTTTGCTTTTGGCTTTTGGCTTTTTGCTCTTGGCCTTTTGCTCCTTCTGGGTAGTACTCAGCTCGGGTGAGATCCTCTCTCTTTGGTGGGAGACTTAGGCTCTTTTGTATGGTCTAAGTTCAGACCAGAGCTAGAGTTTCTTCATTATATTGGATTGCTGTGGAAGAGCTTTTGTACTATTAAAAGCCTTTTTTTGGAACTGCACGGGACTCGTGAGTTTTCATCTGTTCCCCTGGCGTCCTCGGAGGTAGAAGAGAACTTCTGTCTTGACACTGTTGGGGGACCCCAGCTGGCATTCCCAACATGTATGTAGACAAAGGAATACATCATGCTTTATAAAAGATCTATAGGGCATGCAGTGAGGCTTTTTTCTACTTCCCATTAGTAATCACTTTGGCAATTTATTGAAAAAATGGTGGTACTAGCCAAAAGGCAAAATGATCTATTTTTACTGTGTAAATTCTATTGTTTGGCTTTGCTAACTTTCGAGATTGTCTTAATCGGTAAGAGTAATTTAAAAAGTTACAGTAAAATATAATTTTAGTAATTGAGAAGTTGTATTTCTTAAAATAAAATCCATGATGTGATAATAACCTAAGGCATTCTTTATTTTTATGAATCTATTGTCACTTGTTACTTGTCACTTGTCTTCTCGTTGTTCACCGATTTGCTCAAGCAGGCACCAGTAACGTCTCTATTCGTTGGGAATGAGGTCCATTATTGTTACTGTTTCTGGCATATCGAATACACCACGGGTAGCTATATGAATCTATTATGGACCCCCATACCAGTTTTTAAGCTTTGGATAACTATAATTGAAAATTATTGCAGGAATGCTTTGCATTAAATTTTTTTCTCAATGAAATCTGTTTACTTTTCTCTCTTTTCAAATATCTTTCTTTACCCATTTTACAATATAATTTTGCTTTTAAATAATAATTATTTTAAACTTTTATCATATCTGTAAATCTACAAAGTATGTCTGAAGTGTTTAATAAAAATATAAAATTATCACATATATACATAGAATATAAAATAAATTATAAAATATAAAAGTACATATGTAAATTGTATTTTGAGAGTAACATTGAGTACATACTCAAATGATATTTGGTGATATTTGGACAGATGATATTGGACAGATATTGGACAGATGATATTTGGTGCCTACGTGGTGATACTTGGCCTAATTTTGTGGTTCTGACAATGTTTAAGTTGCTTGGATCCAATTGTGCTAAGGGTCACCAGGGACACAACTGCAGTACTGGGGGCAGTCATAGGGTTCACAGATACCAGTGCTGGGGAAGCACGTGGTGCTAGGGACCTAACTTGGAGTCTCCACAGGCAAGGCATGTGCTCCAGTCCTGTTAGCTATCTTTGTACCTGGAGCACATCTTTTAAATTAATGATGCGATATTTGAAATCTGGAATAGCATTAGCATCTTGTTTTTAATCAAATTGCCAGTTTTTATAATCAATGTTTCAAGTCTGTTAACAGTATCAAATTATGTTTATATTCTGCATGTAAATAACTATTTCAAATATATTTAATTATGTAAATTACACAAAGAAATAGGCAAATGTATTTTATGGTTTAACCCACTCAAAAATTTTGCCACAGGGAACAAAATAGACTACTCTGAGAAAATTGTCTTAAACAAAAAATTCTGGGGCCAAAGCAATAGTACAGCAGGTAGGGTGTTTGCCTTACATGTGGCCAACCCAGGTTCAATCCCTGGCATCCTATATGGTCCCCGAGCACCACCCAGAGTAACTCCTGAGGGCAAAGCCAGGAATAACCTCTGAGCATTACCGGTGCAATCCAAAAAAGAAAAAAGAAATTAAGAAATAAAAAGAAAAAAAGAAAGATTATTCAGGCTGGAAAGATAGTACATTGGGTAAGGCACTTGCCTTGTAAGCAACAGACCCAGGTTCGATCCCTGGCATCTCATATGACCCCCAGACCTCATCAGGAGAGATCTCTGAGGATAAATCCAGGAGTAAGCCCAAAGCTTACTGGGAGTAAGCCCAGTGTGGACCAAAGAAAAAATTCTTGCATCCTTTTTATGAGCTTGCTATTTAATTTTTAAAAAATTCAGTTTTTCTGCAATACTTTGTCATATAGTTTTATGAGTGCTAAACTAAATTTAGCACTTTAAAACCAAAATTTATTAAAGCCAAGCATGTACATTTTTTTATATGAAGCCATACTAGCAATGCTGGGATATACTCCCAATAGCGTGTTAAGTGATCACTCTGGCAGTTTTGGAGGGACCATACAATGCTATAATTGAACCTAGGCTTCTGGCATGCAAAAAGCCCTTGAAGCACTCTCCCTGGTCGAAAGGTTAAATATTTAACTTATAATATTTATCTATTCAAATAGTATAAAGCTGTTATTAAAGATAACAGCATATTTTCTACATTTACTGATAAAGGATATGTTATATATTTCATATATATAGACAGAATACTATTAAACATTAAACATTGTGATGACATTAAGGGTGGCTTAATTTTTTTTTTAAGTATTTTATTATACCACCGTGAGATATACAAATAAAAAGATATACAATTAAAAAGTTCAGTTTGGGTTTTGGTCATACAGTGTTTCAGCCCCGCCCCCACCAGTGCCCATTCCACACAACATCCGGTCCTCCCTTCCAGCCCTGTCCATGGAGGTTCTTTATTTCTTTCCCTTTCTCTTTTCTTTTCCTTCCAGATAGGGATTACAGAACATACATTAAAAGGTTGTCATTTGTATCCTTGCCTCATTTAATGCTCAGTTCTAGGTTGGCATTAGTACACGACATTGTTGCCTGTTCATTTTCGTTTACCTAAACTGCCAACGTGTGATATCCACCTTGACAGACCTCTATATGTTTCACTGACCTTGGATATTGGTACAAATATGTAAATAATTATGCCATGCAAAAAAGCAGTCATTCTGTTTGTCTCCCCGGTAATTTCAAATAATCCTCCAGTCCATCATTTATAGGCAAATTTTATAACTTCATTTTTCCTAACAGTGCATAGTATTATGTGTAGATGTAAAAGTTTATCCAGTATCGGGCACTGTTGCTTCCAGTTTGGCTATTGTGCTAGGAGGTGTTCGGATTTTGTTTCAGAGTGAGGGTGTGGCATGGGTGGCTTAATTTTTTTTTTTTTTTTTTATTAAATCACCCTGAGATAGACCATTATAAAGCTGTTCATGATTGGGTTTCAGTCAAACAGTATTCCAACACTCATCCCGCCACCAGTACACATTTCCCAACACCAATGTCCCCAGTTTCCCCCCCCACCTCCTACCCCCACACCCACTTCAATAGCGGGCATTTTTCTTCTCTTTCTCTCTCCCTACTCTTTTTCACTTAGGGGTTTGCAGTACAGACACTAAAGGATTATCATATATTTTGATACTCAGTTCTAGTCTAGTCCTACCATTTCCAACTGTTATTGGTCCCTTCTCTATTTAACCTACCCTCTGCCCCACACACACTTTTGGGAGATTCAACCATTGACCTGTTCTCCTGACGTGCTTTCCCTAGTCTCATACTATTTTTTTTCATTCAATAAATCAATGCAGTTCTTCTATATCTGTCCTTTTCCTACTGAATCATTTCACTCAGCATGGTACTACCACGTCCATACATTTAGAGTCTAATTTCATGACTGCAATTTTCCTAACAGCTGCATAGTATTCCATTGTGTGGATATACCTTAGTTTTTTATATAGTGGTATGTTTTACAGGGACTCTGGTTGTTTCCAGATTCTAGCTATTGTGAACAGTGCTGCAATGAACAGAGAGCTAAGATGGTGTTCTGCTGTGTATTTTGGGGTCCCCAGGGTATATTCCCAGGATTGATATTGCTGGATCAAATGGAAGCTTAATTTCTAACTTTTTTTTTCTTTTTTTGGGTCACCACCGGCGATGCTCAGTGGTTACTCCTGGCTCTGCACCTCAGGATTACTCCTGGTGGTGCTCTGGGGACCATATGGGATGCCGGGAATTGAACCCGGCCGGCATGGGCAGGCCGTGCAAGGCAAACACCCTACCCACTGGGCTATCGTTCTGGCCCCAATTTCTAGCTTGTTTTGAGGAATGTCCATATTGTTTTCTCAAAAGGCTGAACCAGTCAGCATTCTCACCAGCAATGAATGAGAGTCCCTTTTCCCCCACATCCACACCAGCACTGATTGTTCTTGTTCTTTCGGATGTTTCTGTTCCTGTGCCAGTTTCTGTGGTGCAAGATGGTATGTCATTGCTATGGTTGTTGTTTTTAATTTTATTATAACACCATGAGATATACAATTACAAAGCTGTTCATGATTAGGTTTCAGTCATACAATGTTCCAGCACCCATCCCCTCGCTATTGCACCCTTCCCAACACCCATGTCCCCAGATTCCCTCCCCCTCCTCCAGTTATTGTTTTGACTTGCATCTAAAGGTGATGTTTAGGGGCCGGAACGATAGCCCAGCGGGTAGGGCGTTTGCCTTGCACGAGGCCGGCCTGTGCCGCCCGGGTTCGATCCCCAGCATCCCATATGATCCCCTGAGCACCGCCAGGAGTAATTCCTGAGTGCAGAGCCAGGAGAAACCCCCTGAGCATTGCCGGGTGTGACCCAAAAAAAAAAAAAAAAAAAAAAGGTGATGTTTAATTGTTTGAGAATGTTGAGGATTAGTAAATATCCCTTGAAATACAAAAGCAGTCATAGTAAGCTATCTATTGAGTTAATCACATACTAACTTCATTTTATTCAACACAAATAGATGAAAGATAGGTTTTTAAAAATAATCAAGCAAAAGCATTTTTAAGTTCCCCATGAAAAACAGGTGTGATGAGTTTTTAAGAAGTCACAAATTCAGATTCTTTCAGGTGTGAAAAATGAACAGAAATGTATGGGTATGTATCACTGTGTAACCAGACACACGGGTAAGGTTGGTGACAACAGTGGAGTACAGACTGTGCCTAAGCATGTCCTAACTAAAAAACACAAACAACTTGTGGCCTTTTGCAGGAAATATAGACATCTTTATCAATTCATTTAATGAAATCTATAGTGCCATGAAAATTATTTCAGGTATCCAGAACCTGACATCAAAAGCACTTTTATAATTTAAAGGTTACAAAACTTCCAAACTACTTTAACATTAATGCAAGTCAACCAACAAAACTTGGAAACCTATTGTATATGAAAGCATTATCAATATCCTTTAAAAAGACCAGGGATGCTCTTATTTGTATAACAATGCAAATTAGGGAAATATGAAAATGAGTAGTCACAAGTAAACAAAATTCAAAAGCATCTGCTGTGATTTTTATTTTGTACTATAAGAAAAATTCTCTACTTTTAAGAATTTTAATTCAAAAATCTTATTTCATATAATTTATAAATCCTTTAACCTGGGAGAAACTGCTTTATCAAGAAAACTGCAATAAATACTCATTTTCAGATTATGAAAAACAATTGTATGAGACTAATACTCAAGGCCAGGAAAAACAGGAGGACAGGTCAATGGTTGGAAGGCTCCCAAAAAGGGGGAGAAAGGCAGTTAGGATAGAGAATGGACCAGTATGACAATAATAGCTAGAAATGATCACTCTGGACAAGAACTGAGTGTTCAAAATAAGTGAATGGATACACATAACCTTTCAGAATTTGCATTGTAAACCATGATGTCCAAAAGGGATGGGGAGGAGAGGAGAGGAGAGAGAGAGAGAGAGAGAGAGAGAGAGAGAGAGAGAGAGAGAGAGAGAGAGAATAGTGGGGGGGGGAGGGAGGAAAACTGTGGACACTGATAGTGGAATATCTACACTGGTGAAGGGATGAGTGTTGGAACATCATATGACTGAAACCCAATCATGAACAACCTTGTAACTATGTATCTCACTGTGATTCAATTAAAAATTAAAAAATATTTATATAAGACCTATAGCTTAGATGTTATATTACTCTACATGGTCACATCGAACATCAAAATGTACCTTTTCCCCAAACATGAACAATGTTGTAATTGTATATCTCACAGTGGTATAATAAAATATTAATTTAAAAAAGAGGCACTGGGGTGAAAAATTAATATACCTTTTTACTAGTACTAAGCTTCTCAGATTAAGAGGAATTATAGGTTTTTGTACCTGACAATTTGTGGTTCTGTTGTGTATAGAAAATGGTCATACTAAGAAAGAATTTCAGTTAAAGGGACACTAATAGTACATGAAGTCTGAATAAGTGTGGAAAATGGAAGCAGAGGGCCAGATCAGAATAGTGATGAAATTACGGAAAATAATAATTTTAATAATTATAAATTGTATGACTCCTGTTAGAGAATAGTTGACTATATTTCTAACTGCTGATGCTGAACAAGTCAACTGTCATTTATTGTGAAAAAGCATTATGTTTTGTACTCAATGGATTTTTAAGGATCCATAAAAGTCCCATATGTATGCATAAGAATTGTTGGAATTTTTATAAATTTTATTGACAAAAAACTTAAAAAGTCACTAAGGAATAGAAATCAGATTTACCAAAAAAGAAGAAAACTGCAATGAATAACACTTGTCACTTGTCTTCCCATTGTTCATCGATTTGCTTGAGCAGGCGCCAGTAACGTCTTTTATTCGTTGGGAATGAGGTTCATTATTGTTACTGTTTTTGGTATATCGAATACACCACGGGTAGTTTGCCAGGCTCCGCCATGGCTCCTCTATTTCTTCCAAGTGAAAATTTTAAAATTCCCTTTTATTGGTTTTGTTTCTGGGTCACACCATGCGGTATTCAGGGGTCTGTGGGGACGGGGAAAAGCCTGCACAGGAACTTTTTTTTTCTTTTTTGGGTCACACCCGGCGATGCTCAGGGGGTTACTCCTGGCTCTGCACTCAGGAATTACTTTTTTTTTTTTTTTTTTGCTTTTTGGGTCACACCTGGCAATGCTCAGGGGTTACTCCTGGCTCTGCACTCAGGAATTACTCCTGGCGTTGCTCAGGGGACCATATGGGATGCCGGGGATCGAACCCAGGCAGCGCGAGGCCGGCTGTGTGCAAGGCAAACGCCCTACCCGCTGGGCTATCGCCTCCAGCCCCTCAGGAATTACTCTTGGCGGTGCTCGGGGGACCATATGGGATGCTGGGGATTGAACCCAGGCCCGCGCACAGGCGGGCCGCAGTGCAAGGCAAACGCCCTACCAGCTGGGCTATCGCTCCAGCCCTTGCACAGGAACTTTTAGCCAGTTCGCTGGGCTCCAATTTAGAAAGGCCTGGATCT
Source organism: Cryptotis parvus (assembly GCA_021461705.1). Lineage (NCBI taxonomy): Eukaryota > Metazoa > Chordata > Mammalia > Eulipotyphla > Soricidae > Cryptotis > Cryptotis parvus. The sequence goes on along the minus strand of JAJIBD010010215.1, from coordinate 38,445 downwards.
ATTGCAGGCAATTTTTTTTTGGGGGGCAGGGTGTTGTGAGTATCAGTGAGTTTAAAATAGAAAACATGAGGCCGGACCAATAGTACAGCAGTTAGGCTGTTTGTCTTGCTCACGGCCAACCCAGGTTCAATCCAGGCATCCCATATGGTCCCCAAGCAATGCCAGGAGTAACCCCTGAGCATTGCCAGGTGTGACAGCCTCCCAAAAAAATAGAAACGATGCACATGGATGACCTGGAGGTTAGGTGTCTGGCATGGCATGTGGTCCTGACACAGCCAGGAGTGACTTTTGATCACAGAGCCAGAAGTAAACACTGAATGTGGCCATAAAACATTAAATAAAATCGAAACCAATTAATGGGCTGAGATTATGCTTTACATAGAGGAGGCCCAGGTTAAGCCGAGGCGCTGCATAGCTCCCTGAGTACTTCCAGGAATAACCCTGAGCACTGCCAGATGTGACCCACAAAGCCAAAAAACCAAAAATTTAAAATAAAGTTAAAAAAAATCTTAAAAAAATGAAACTCACTAGAAACCACACTCAAAGTGCTTCTTTAAACCTGTGATAAAAAAAATTCATGCTGTTCCCACTTTCCTAAGGAGTTACTAGGACGGTGGGGTGTGAGAGAGGATGTATACTGCCAATGCTCAGGGCTTACTTACTCTTGGTAATGCTCTGGAGACCATGTACACTGCCAAGGATCACACTGCGGCCAGCAGCATGCAAGGCAAGGGTCTTAACCCCTGTATTCTCTCTCTACCCCCTTAACATGTTGACACCTGGGCCTACCACTGGTGGCTCACACTTGAACGTGGTTTAATCAACACAAACTGCAGGACAAGCATATATCATTCAGAAAAACAATGTTATAAAGAAGCTATTCATGAATTATGCAATAATACGCATTTTCAGGCATTTTCCATCTGTAACTAAAGTACATGGTAACTCCCAATAATTCTACTCTTAAGCACATGAAAATCTTTTTTTTTGGGGGAGGGGGGAGTCACACCTGGAGACGCTAAGGAGTTACCCCTGGCTCTTTGCTCAGGAACTATTCCTTGCGGTGCTCAAGAACCATATGGAATGCCAGGGATCGAACTCGGGTCAGCCATGTGCTATGCAAATGTCCTACCTGCTGTGTTCTGGCCCGCATATGGAGATATTTGAAGTAACATCCACATAAATACTTGCAAAAAGAGTTATGGTTATTCACAATAACCAAAAATGTAAATAAATAACCATCAACTAATGGATAAACACATGTAGTATATCCATTAAATGGAATCTTATAAAGAATGACCCAAGTCCCCGCTCCAAGTTTTGGAGCAGAGATTTGGGCTCCTCCTTCCATTCCTCCACCTCCATGTCGGCAGGTATGGCTGCAAGCTCCCAACCACCACAGCCAGCAACCCTGGAAGAGAGACACTCCAGACCCACAGCTGCGCAATCTTTCATATTTATACACTGTATACAGTTCTAGGCAGGTTCTAGCCATGACCCATCATCCCAGTGAGCCTAGCAAGAAGCCAGAGGAACCCCCACACCATGAGGCCAGTCATTCTCAACATCTGGACTCCACAGCTCCTCAGAGCTCCACCCAAAAAAAAAGCTGATCTTTCCCCATTGAGGTTCATCAATAAATGCACAAGATGAGAGCCTACTACTGGGAGTGTACCACCACACAGCAGAGCCTGGCAAGCTGCCCGTGTTATATTTGATATGCCAAAATACAGTAACAATTATAGACCTCATTCCCATGACCTGAAGGAATGGTTTGAGACCCTTCATGTTCCTGGAGCGAGCAGATGCCCTTGGGCTACACTCTGCTTACAGCAGGGCATATGGAGATGTTACTGGTGCTCACTCCGAGCAAATCGATGAACAATGGGAAGACAAGTGATAAAGAATGACACACATGGAAACACCTTGAAAACATTGTTAAGAGACCCAGCCAGGCAAAAAAGAAAAAGCAACATTTGATCCTTTTTATAAAAATATCCAGAACAGAGAAACCCATACAGACAGAAAGTAGATAGTATATTAGTGTTTGCCAGACACAGAGGACTACGGAATCCTAGAGAATATGTGGAGTGTTGATGTGGCTGGTGAGAGATGCTGATGTCACTGGTGAGGTTGGATCCTAAGCAAGTAGGGACACCCGTGAAGGTCAAGTGGAGCACCCACAACTTTGGGGGAATTGCTCTACTTTATTTGGTGGAACAGGGATATTTAAGTTGGGGAAAGTAGGATGAGAACTCTATCAGCCTAACTCAATCAGGTAGTAGGTGGGGGAACACTGTCAGCTAATCATGTAGGGGTGAAAGAAGGGATTAAAACGAGGAATTAAAACAAGGGATTGAGGTGGGTATTAAGGCAGGGTGTGTGCTTAATACAAAACAGGTAGGACGGTGCTTCTGTACAGGATGTGTGTTTAGCTACATGCGAAGTTTCCCTTAAGGTAATGAAGTGCTCAAATATATATATATATATTTAAATATATACTGTATTACTAAACCAGTGATATGCCCCGCCCTGTTTGGGCGGGCGCCGCATTCTTGGCCTCACGCCGTGCATGGCTCTGGTTGTTCGGGAATGGAAGAGCCCCGTCCTCGGGTCTTCGGTGAGTCTGACATCTTGTTGTGGGCGGGCCGCGGGGTCTTTGTCCTGGGGTCAGTCGTGGCTCAGTCCGCGGTGTGATATACTAGCACCAGTGAATTGTAGACTTATAGGAAATCATGGTGTGTGTGAATTATATCCCAATAAAGCTTTTTATAAAGTATATGGTATATATGAATTACAACCTATTTGTTATTTATTCTCAGACTTCATATTCTGTTAAAAGGAGTCAGGATTTGATATATAATCCTGACTAATATTAATATAATCCTGACTGATAATCTTTTGTATATCATCCTAAAGATTGCTTTTTAAACCAAAAAATCTTGTTTTCACATAATCATTATTATAGTTGTAAGAGAAAACAAAACCCATTTTAACGTATATTTTTTTAAATTAAAACACCTAAAAATACTATTTATACTTATAAAAAAAAGTATTTATATGCACAAATAGTAGCAGTATCATTCATAAGCAGCAGCTAGTGTTTATTTTCTCCATATTTTGGCTTAACACCAAAGTGGCAGCTCATTCTTTATAAAGAAATTACATAAAATACATATAGGATAAGTTATAGAAGAATATACACTGGAAAATTAATTCCAAGTAGCAATATTTTCTCAAACACTTATTAAACAAGTTAAACTAGTGGACAATATAATTTATTAAGTCCAAGATATATAGTCAACTTGCATAAAAGTACATTGGCATTTTAAAAAGTCTATTTCTAAAATACCAGTAAATTCAGGTAATTGGGATTCCCACAGGAGATAAGTTATCATTAGTTTCATTTTTATCAAGAAAGGGTCATCATAAGAGCATAAAGAATATGTAAATAAGAAATATAACCACATACTTTAATCACAATGATAAAACATATATCAGAATATTATTTAATGGAACCAGTCCTACAGCAGCATTTCAGATGATTAAAATATAGTTAACATTTCCAAGTGACTGGGGTATCTTTTCTAGAAAAAGATATCATATTTTGGTCTAGTTAAGGTTTGGGGTTATTGAGGGAAAGCCAGAGCCAGACAAGCTCAGGCGTTATTCCTGGCTATGCACTCAATAATTACTCCTGGCTGTTCTCAAGGAACCATATGGAATGCCAGGTATTGAATCTGGGTTGGTTGTGTGCAAGGCAAATGTCCTATCTGTTGTACTACTACTCCAGCCCCAAGAATCTAAATTTGTATTATAAATAAAAACCAATCATACTGATAATGTAAAGATACAAGAAATATAGTACCTGGAGAGTCTAGTACTTTTATTAGAAATATATCTACAAACTCCACAAAACAATTTTTACATGTAAGCAAATATTTAAGTTTTTGATTAAAATTTTTGATGGAGAAATGAAATAAAATACAATGACTGTTTTTTCCCTTCATCTCTAAATTGTAAAAATCACTTCTGCCTATTCATTTGGCCCATCTCTCTATTCATGCAATTGAATGACCTCTCAAAATAACTTATACATCTTTATAGAACTCACATCCACATCAGTAAACTGCCAGTCCTTTTATATTTTCAGTGCCTTATCAAAATATGGGTAACAAAGTTTTTCGATCTACGAGGCAGGAAGATGTTTTCTAAGTATTTCTTTGGATGCTGAGGATATAGTATCTGGGAAGACAACCTCAAATTCTACTAGAAGGTCACCACGTTGGTCAGGATTTTTTTGGAAATGGCAGTCCATATCCAATAATTCTTCTCCTCATTCCAGGCTTCACAATATCATTTATTGACATAGGTATGCTTTTTCCATCCATTGTTGGCACGCTAACTGCAGCCACACAAGGCCTAAGATAGATCACAAAAAAATTAATAAACTTCAAACTTAAAAACCTCAACAAAAAATATCACCAGATAAAAGGTTGATACCACTAAGATAAAATTTTTAAATCCACAACAATATAAACAATTATAAGCTTTTACTCTTAGTAAATCATTAGGAAGGGGCCAGAGTGATAGTACAGCAGATAGGGGGCATTTGCCTGGCACACAGCTAATCCAGGTTTGATCCCTGGTATCCTAGATGGACCCCTGAGACCTGCCAGCAGTAATCCCTGAGTGCAGAGTCAGGAATAAGGTCTGGCCCCAAAAACAAAACAAACAAACAAAAAAAAATCATTAGAATATTCATTCCTAAACGTACATAATCTCATATGTTATGAAAGAGCAAGTTAGTTATTATACTAAAGTATATGTTTTAGGGCATGAGATATAGTAGTGGGAAGGGTGCTTGCCTTTGCAGGCAGCCAACCCAGATTCGACCCTTGGCATCACATAAGGTCCCCCAAGTTCACCAGAGTAATTTCAAGCACAAAGCCAAAATTAGCCCCTGAACACTGCTGGGTGGTCTCAAAAGCAAAAATAAATAAATAAATTAAATTAAATTAAATTAAAAAATAAAGTATATGTCTTGTTTTGTTTTTTTTTTGGACTACACCCAGTGGTGTACTCATGGATCAACCTAAAGGTGCAGTGTGTAAAATATGCATTCCAGTCCTTTGAACGATCTTCCCAAATCTAACAAAGGGTTCAGCACAAAGATTTTGTGTCTTTGTGATTGGAAGAACATACGGACTTACCCCTTTAGTTTCTGAGAGTACTAAATGTAAAGCTATACTTTTGACTAAACGCATGTATTGAAGTAAAATGAGAAACAGTATTCTCAGGTAATGACACAAAGGCATACAAGATAATAGGGCAAACAGAAAATCACATTTATGGACAGAAATAAGATTTAGTATGACCTTTCAGACTAAAGAATTCAGTTTATAGTAGTTATTACATAAGGCTACTTAAGAATTTTTAGTAGTGAGCTGACATGACCCTCTATGCATTATTACAATCCAATTTCAGAAATAGCATAAGATGGTGATACTCTATATAGAAAAGCATTATCCTTTTAAATTATTTTATATCTTTTTGTTACATAATTATTTCAAATGAACAATTTTAAAAAAATTCTTCTGTGGGAATTACAGCAAAGGCATAGAACATTTTTTTTTTTTTTATTCGCTTGTCTTTTTCTTTTTTTTGGCTTTTTGGGGAATTTTCAGGGGTTAATCCTGACTCTACACTCAAGAAAAACTCCTGGCAGTGCTCAGGGGACCAAATGGGATACCGAGAGATGGAACCTGGGTTGGCCACATGCAAGGCAAACACCCTATCCACTGTACTATTGCGCGGCCCCCTATTTCTTTGTTTTTGGGCCACATCTAGATGCTCTTACTTGGATGGGAGACTTAATGAGGTGCCAGCGACCAAACCTAGGTCGGAGGCAGGTAAAGTGGCACCCTACCTGCTGCACTATTGCTTTAACTCCCAAGCCCTGGTTCTTTTAAATATTACACTTACAAAAACAGAGTAGCAGTATCTTAAGCCTTATAGTACAAGCCTTATATCTTAGCATTTAAAATTGGCATTTAAGGACTGACACAGTTTTATGCTATTTCTGACACGGTTTTATGCTATTTCTGACACAGAAGAGCCTGGCAAGCTACCCGTGTCATATTTGATATGCCAAATACCAGTAACAATTATAGACCTCATTCCCATGACCTGATGGAATGGTTTGAGGCTCTTTATGTTCCTGGAGCAAGCAGATGCCCTTGGGCTCTACTTGCATGAGACAGGTCATATGGAGATGTTACTGGTGCCCGCTTGAGCAAATTGATGAACAACAGGAAGACAGTGATACAATGATACAGTGATTTAAGGACTGAGGAGATGCTCTAAGAGCTGCAATACATGCAAACTGCGGCCCTGATACATGGAAGCAAGGTTAGTTATGGCTTCCCAAAAATGGCATTTAAATTGTTAGCACAGATAAACTTATAAAATATAACTTTATTCAGAGGCATACCAATAGTACTACTGCAGAGGGTTCTTAGAGGAATTTTTCAAATAATATATACTAAGCATTAATTAGCTGCCACTTTGATAAATTCCCTAACATTAGCTAAATATATTTTTTAATTTCAGACACTTAGGTCCTACTAACTTACCTCCTCGTAAACTAATTCTAGCATTATAAATTATGTTTGATCCATCCCTTTTAAATGTTGGGTGATCTTTATCTTTAATGATAAAAACAATGTCTGCTGGAATACTAGTTGGTGTTTCATCTCCTTCCCTTGGAAAAGTAATTTTGGTGCCTTCTTTCCACCCTTTTTTAATCTCAATGGTGAGAATTTTGTCTTCAGTTCTAAAACTCCTTCCATCAGGATTTAATTTTCTTCGAGAAATCTTCATCCGTTTAGTACAACCACTATATATTTCTTCAAGTGATACTCTTAGTTCATGAGTAACTGGAGGGTCTTGTTTCAGACGGGAAGGTCCCACAGAATTCCTGTCTCTTGGATAGCCATTCATGTTGAATCCAAAAGCACCAAAAGGATCTCCATCTACTTCCATTTCATCAACATCTCTACCACCAGCCATTCGCCTTCCAAAGAAAATTTCAAAGGGATTGGAACCTCCAAAAAAATGCTGCAAATGTAGCATGAGGATCGCCATGAAATGTGTAACGAAAAGTCCCTCCCTGTCCATCAGTACCTCCTGCTCCTCCTTTCAGTCCTGAAAGTAGAGATCAGTAAGATTAGAAGAAAATCTTGCTATGTTCTTCAAAGTTAAGCTTTCAAAAGTCTTATTACAAATAAACTTTGGCTAACAAGTTACAATTTATCACTATGATAAATGCCTTTAATTAAACACTGAACAGCTATAACACTTCTGATCATTCCATCTTATGTTAAGCTTTTTATTTTCAAATTCTTCACCTAAATGCCCTTCTTTAATAATTTACTCCTGAATCTTGTTCCATAATAGGATCAATAAAAATATGAATTCTCTTGTCTCATAAATAACTAATTTAATTTGTGAAATGTAAGAATATGTTTGGAAAATGTCAGTGAAGACTGGTAACAAATGCGAAATGTAATACCTAAATCTTTTAAGTGTCATTATAATCAACAAGAGCCATCATCAACAATATCAAATACTCTACAGTCATACTGTCTAGTCTTATTTAGATCAACTTTTACTATTACAAGGGAGATGGCTCAAAGGACTGGAACACATCCTTTGATCCCCAGAAATACATGGCCTGCCAAGCACCAGTGAGTCTTGCCCTAGCAAGCACCAGCACTACTGGGGAGGTGCAAACAGAACAAATTACTACAACAGAACATTTTGTGACATAAAAAGTGGAAATATAATAATTAAACCCAATGGTTAAAAAAATTAATAAATTTTTGTCTTGATTTTGAGTCACACCTGGGGATCATGCCGTTCGGGAATCAAATGCAGGCCTCCAGCAAGCAAAGCATCCCTCCAGCTCATAGAGCAATCTCTCAGGTGCACAAAAATGTTCTACTAGTTGCTACATTAAAATTACTATTCCTATCCACAATAACAAAACTTTAAGCATACCATGAGACAACATTCATTTCAATGGTTTATGAAAAGAAGATTGAAACCAAGAACTATATCCCCTCTAGAAAGGCAAGAACTTTGGTTATTTCTGTCTATTCAGACACCAAGTGACCTGTTGCCCCTTAGCTCTAAGACTCAACTATGAAATATGTAGCTCATACTAGATTACATACTTGAAATAGCATTTTCACTACATATCAAAGAAAGGTGCCACTAAAACTTACAGAAATTTTTTTTAAGGGATCAGCACTGAAAACATATTTTCTCATTACAGTATCAGGAAAGTTTCAGAACAAGCCTTAAGGGCAATTCCTGACTAATGAAACAAGCAGAAACAGAATTTAAAAATTATAAGACTGCTGAAAATTCAAGAGATTTAAGAGATTTCAGTATGCTTAAACAGTGAGTAACTCAAAGGCAAAAAAAATTGTATGAATTTTTACTCATTTTTGCTTTTATGCCTAGAGTGTTGAAAATCATAGATGCTCAAGCTTATTTAATAAAGCAATATAATTCTTCAAGTCTCCTAAACAGAAACTTTAAAGGGTATCTTCAGTGTATGAAAGTGTAGGATACGAAAAAGACAGGTGAAAAATTATAATATAAATTATAATCTCACATAAAGTGAGATCATAATAATAAATCTTACTGGAATAAGCGAAATACTTTGGAATACTTTCTAAGAAACCAAGTTTTGCAAGTCTTATTCTATTTGGTCTCTTCCATTAAAAAGTATACCTGCCCTCTATTTCATTCAACAATCCAGGTGATGTTTTAATGTTTACCTTCCAGAATAAAAATCTGGAGAGCTCAAGATAAATACAATTTTCAGAGTATCAAATTATGTATTGAATTATAATGCAATTAGGGGTTTAGCATTTAGAATGAAAAACATAAGCAGAACATTTGACATGCAGTTCACGAATTTTTTGAGGTACAATTATAACTTCACAGTTAAAAAATCAAAGCTACTGATTTACTTTCCAAATATTAGAACACTCAGGATCATGACCAATGTGAAAACCCAAGTTTCAATTATTTTACTCCATCCCATAAATAGAGTAACTTAGCAGAGCATTATTAGGCCAAGTAAGTTGGGTTTCCTTAATCTAACTTGCTATAAGACAGAATCTAAATGTTTTGGATTCCTAATGGATTTGTGCAAAGAAAGAATAACATTTTAAGTTATTACATCATAAGTTTAGCTTTGACCTAAAAGTCTTTCCCTTCTCTGCTAAAAATGGCAGTAACTCAATCAGTAAGAATTAGAGGTTTTGAAAATATTCATGCCCAAAATTCATACTTTGGTCTGAAACAAAATTTGTTAAAGTTACCGAATGCTTCAATGGAGACTGGAGGTTTGTCTGATACTAGTCAACCACATAGCTCAGATAAAGAAAGACCAGCTCAGATAAAGAAAGAACAAAGCTACTATAAAAACAGAAAAAAAGATTGTCAAAATTCACACCATTGCAACATAACATTATGCAAGTATCTCTTGCATTGCCTAGCATTTGTATGAGGTACATCATAAAATATGCAGTCATATACTGTGTAAAATATGTAGTAAACTATTGTGAAATTCCAAAACAAGTATTTGGGATACTACACATGACTCTGATTGGCAGACTAAAATTGCAGGAGAATTAGCATTCAAAAGACAAAATTAGAGGGCAAAAATCTAGATTTAATATCAAGACCTAGAGAAATAACTCAATAGACTGGAGCTATGATTTGTATGTAAGATACCTTGGTTTGATCCCCAGTATTACATAGTCCCTCAAACAGTGTTGGGAACAACCCCAGAGCAATGAGTTTTAAGTAGTCCTAAAGCACCAAGGCCATAGCCCAAAAACAAAAAGATTATGGTGATCCTTTAAATTTAGATTGATTGACAAAAATCAATTTGCTTATTTTTAGAAATACTCAGTGAAAGAGAGCCAGTTGCCAAAATATATAAAGAAACGAATGAACTAGTAAAAAAGATATACAAAATACAACTTTGATCATAGAAATATCCCCTTTCAGTAAAGTTATTTGTAAAAGACTATGAATAATAAATGATTTTTAAAAGTAAAAAAGAAAATAAAATGTTAATGAACTAAAATACTTCAAGAAAAAAAATGTAATACAAACTTGTACTGATGTCCACTGAATAATTTAAAACTAAATCTAAAACATTTCAGTATAGTTAAAATTCCAATTTCAAATTCTTTATAGCTCTATATGATTTGCTTTTTAAATGATTCAACTATGAACAAAATTTTCTTGTATCACTTGTATCATTTGTCTTCCTGTTGTTCATCAATTTGCTCCAGTAGGCACCAGTAACATCTCCATATGTCCTGTCACATGCTAGTGTAGCCCAAGGGCATCTGCTCCCTCCAGGAACACAAGAGCCTCAAACGATTCCGTCAGGCCATGGAAATGAGGTATATAATTATTACTGGTTTGATTGATTTGAAAATTTTTCTATTTTTAAAAATAACTTTTTAAAAATAACTTTTTAAAATGACATGTCTTAAAATTAACCCACTGAATAAATTTGTATGTGTATAAGTACCATGCTATATTTTATTCTTTCACCAAAAAATACTTCTTGCTGTTTCTAGTTTGGGCCATTACAAATAATGCTGCTATGTCCTCTTTGTACAGACTGGGACATTTTCCTTTTTCCTTGAAAGATTCCTAAGAGTCTTATTGCGTCAAGTTGTGAATTTAAAATATTTCTATTTTTAATCAACTTTTTAAAATCTCAGCAGCATTTAAACTGAAGGATATAAGAGATTTTCAAAACAAGTTGGCTACTGGTTTTCTTAGTACCTAATCATGTGTTTAGCATATATAATTATCAACTTATATATGTCTCGATTCATGAATACTTATTTCCATATCTCAGTTCTTAAAACTGTAATATTCAGGGGGGAGAATTTATCAGCTGAAGTATTAGTGGCTCCACAGTTTTGAAATTGAGTGTTTTGCTCAATTTTTAGTACTAAAATTGAGATATTTCTCCATAGAATTTCTTTATGGAGAAATTGTAGAAGTACAAAACCAGGCCAGCAAGCATAAACAGGTCAACGATAAGTAAAGAAAAAAATTTTATCACATTTTCATAGAATACCTAAAGGAAATTTAAAAAAATTAGTGATTAATTCCAAACAAAGGGTAGTAAATATATTTTCAAGTATGAAAGCATAAATATATATTTGAATATATTTCAATGCTTTAAATTACTTATTCTCCCCTTGGTATTACCTCTATGACTTGTACTAATTTTCTGAATGAAGACCAAACAAGATTCAGAGTATATAGTTGATATGTTTGGCTTATAAAAATTTACCTAACAATGACCAGTAAAAATCAAATAACCAAACTAGAGAAATATTACTCAAGAAAAACAATATTGAGATAATGTTAAACAAAGACAAATGTATCATTTGGGTATCTGAAAATACTGAAGACAAATATCCTTAAACATTGAATCCTAAAGTATAGTCACAGATGAACTTAGTCTATTAATTTCATATAAACATATTTACTTTTTAAGGGGATGTATAGTATAGCTTCATGTTTATGGACTTCTTTCCAACTTAAAAAATAACTTCTTCAGAAAGATAGTGGTGTGCCGGATACTAACTTAAATAGTGGAATTAATCAAATCACAATAGTTTGTGGTGGAGAGAAGGAACATGCAGAATTTAACTGCCAACTGTTTGGCTTTTTCATTATTAGCACGAACTTAACCCTGCAGGGTTTCACAGCACCAAAGTTAGCAGCAAAAACTGCAGTTTCTAGCAACTCGGATCAAAAAAAGTAAAATGAAAAAAAATTTTTCAAACAAGCACCACTTTAATTATTTTCTCTGAGCATAATCTATTATTTTACTTGATTTCAGGATATATTTTCTAACAAGAAAATTTTAACATTAAATCCAATAAATCAGATAAGTTTTAATAACTACAATGATTAAAGAGAGACAATTAGAGAAACAATAATAAAATAACTTGCTCGTGATTTTAAAACTTGAAGCAGACAGGATCAATTGGGTGAAAAGGGTCAAATGTATGGTAATGGGTGAAACTTGATTCTTGGTGACAAGCTTTAAGCAGTAAATTTAATTTACAGATCTATAAATCTGTACACCTAAGCCCTAAACAACATAAGATACTCAACATCATAAGATACATTTGTAACCAACATTAAAAAAAAAATGGCAGAGAAAAAAAAAAGTTGAAAATCCTAGAACCAGAAAGAATCAAAGCATTTTTATTGTTAATTAGCAATTTTAAAGTTTTTACAGCTACATTCATATGGAAATTATAGTCAAACTTAGGTGTAAAGTCTTAAAGAATTAAATCAAGTCCTTTGGTTTTCTTCATCTTAAAAACAAAAATATCCCAAGGAGAGGAAAGGAGGTAGTCAATAGTCCCTATAATTAGAGTAAATTTTTAAAAGAAATAATGTTATCCAAAAGTAAATTAATTATTATTCTAACTAGGTGTCCATTTTAGGTCAAAAACTATTTCTGAGATCTCATTTTCTTGGCACATAATTACTGTTTACAATTAAGTTAAAAACTTGTTCTGGTATTTTATGACATCAGGAAAATTCTTTCCTCCCCAGGCAAAATGCCAAGAACAACTAGAGCTAAATGTCTGGGCCTTTTGCTTTTTAGAGATGATTCTGTCTTGTTCAATTTAAAACTAGATTTGCTATAAGAAAGGCAAAAATCTTATTTTGTTTTCATTAATAATATACAAGCTATCCAAAATTTATACCACCAATCTTAAGATTTTTAAATAACTGAAGGCTCTTCATTGATTCCAGCAGAAAATTCATTAAAAAAAAAACCCAAAAACCCAAGTTGCATAAGACTTGTTAACACGATTTATTAAAGTGTATGGAGATTTAGTTTCTCTTAAAATATGCAAAGTTAACAGCATTCTAATGGAAAACTGTAAGTTACAAAACATCTAAATCCAATCGAGGGGAAACTAGTGCATTTCATTCACAGCAATGTAGTATTCATTCAGTGTAAGTGATGAAATCTTGTTTATATCCATTTTGCCTTTCTACTACTGACATGAGTATTCAGTATAAGGAGAGCCATACTACTGACATATGAGAATTCAGTATAAAGAGAGTGAGAGCGGCAAGACGAGAGCGAGCTTGAGACAGGAATCACATATACACGGCTTACCTTCCTCCCCAAACTGATCATATATCTCTCTCTTTTTAGGATCACTCAATACTTCATAAGCTTCTGCGACCTCTTTAAATTTTTCCTCTGCCTGAGGAGATTTGTTCTTGTCCGGATGAAATCTGAGGGCTTGCTTTCGGTAAGCCTTTTTAATATCTTCGTCTGCAGCTCCTTTTTCAATTCCCAAAATGGAATAATAGTCTTTCCCCATTTCGACTGCCTTGAAATGAACTTAGATTTCCCTTTGTGAAAAAAAAAACAGCGTCCCCAGTCTTAGCGATACAATTCTAAGAAATTAAACCCAGCTGGGTATTTTAAAAGTTAAAGCAAATCAGCAATTCAGCTCCGCTGTCTTAACACAGTAAGCAAGCAGACCGTCTCCGTATTCAAGTCCTTCCCCAACAGCTCACTTACAGATAAATATACACTCCACAGAAGACGGCCTCCTTCTAGATCCTCCCATTCTCACTACGTGTCTCTGTACTTTCTAGAACAGCAAATGCTACAGGACGTCACTTCCCCAGCGGCCTCTAGTCAAAGTAATGAGCGAGTTTTCTCCTCCTCCATGATTAACTATTCATCTTCCTTGCAGTCCTATCATTTTTATTTCCTTTCAAAGAGGCCAGTATTTCCGCTTAGAGTTATAACTACATATTTATTTACTCCTCTCAAGGTGAAAAAGCAACAAAAACAATAACAACCATTAAACGACCTACGTTAGAAGTTTAAATTACAATAAAATGAAAGCACTTGGGAATACTTTCAATTGCTATTTCAAGATACTCAGATGTAAGATACATAATATTAAAACGTAGTTTGATTAAATTAAAATTTGTAAATAATTTGTATTATTTTAAAATTCCGGAGGTTTATCAATTAGATCTAGTAAGAAGTCATATCAAATTTCAAAAGAAGTATTTTAAAATAAGGACTTAAATATATGATTTTAGAAAATGAATTCTTGTAGACTACAAGAGTTAACAGCTGTGGCACAACAGTATCTATGAAAACACAGCATCTAACTTTAATTGCTTTAACTAAATGCAGTGAGATGGTCAGCCCCTTTTTCTTCATTCCCTCAGCATCACTCTTTAAAGAATTTTTTAGCCACGGGGGAGGAGAAAGAGATTACAGACATTAAATTCTCATATTCCTTATAAGACCTTAACTGGATCAGATTACAATATGAATATGCTACTTCTGGAGTCACAGCATAAGAAATATTTTGGGTAAAGTTTCCCTAATTTGAGGGGGCCAGTAGGGCTGCTTAAGGTGCTTTCCCTGCACACTGGCAATTCAATCCCAATCTCCAGAGCAACTCTAGGAGATAAGCCTTATCAACACAGTGTAACCCAAGCCTATACCATCTCCACAAAATAAAAATACTTATTGTCAAAGATTTTGGAAAACAGAAAAAAAGAGAACAATTTCTGCTAAGATCTTATATATTTCCTTGTAATACTTTTTTCTACTAATATTTATGATTATTTGTTATAGATTCATATATGTTCATAATAAATCTTAAATCATTATGCATATACCCTATTAATACCTTCTTTATATATTAATATTTCTTTAACACAATATATTACTTTTAATTATATTAAATGAATATTAATAGACTTACTAATATATTAATATATTTATCATTTAGGTACATTTAATTGATATACTTCTAATTTAGATACGTTTAATATATACTACTTATCTCTTATCTCATCTTTTTGAAAAATGTTCCCCCCCTCTTTGTTTTTGTTTTGTTTCGTTTTGAAGTCACACCCAGCAATGCTCAGGGGTTACTACTGGCTCTGCACTCAGGAATTACTCCTGGCAGTGCTGGAAGGATCATTTGGGATTCAGGGATTGAACTCACGTTGGCAGAATACAAGGCAAACACCTTACCTGCTGTAACTCTCCAGCCCCAAAATGTTCCCATTTCAAATAAAATAATGATGAAATATCAGAATTTCACAAACCCCATATTTAAATAATTTAAGTCTGCAGACTCAACAGATTAGAAAGAACTTTGACATAGAAAGGTAAATATGTATATATTGATTAAGATAAAATGAAAAGGTAATTATCACATATTAGCCTTTGAAGATACAGGAACACCTACTCTACATGCTAAATAGCTTTACACTAATGATTCAGCTATCTTTTCAGAATGTTCATCGTTGTGCCTTTTGGCTGCTAGCTTTTTCTATTTCCTAAAAAGGCTAGAAAAACTCATGGTGTTAGACATTTACATCATTTATCTAGCCTACTTATAGGTTACAGAGATTCATTAGCCATAGAGAAATGCCGCACCAAATAACTGTTCAATGTCAAATGATAAGCTTTCAAATGTAAGAAATTTAGGGAGAAATGCTAATAGTCATCTTAAAAAAAAACTCTAAAAGAAAATTGTAATTTGAAGCCCAGTGCAAAATCAGGATCTCAAGTGAAAATATAATAAAAAATTCCCTATTCCAGAATTAATTTCCGGAAGAGTTTCTTTAAATATTAACAACGAAATAAACAATGACATCTTCAAGAAAAGCCTGAATTGGGGCCGGGCGATAGTCCAGCGGGTAGGGCGTTTGTCTTGCACGCGGCCAGCCCATGCCTGCCCAGGTTCGATCCTCGGCATCCCATATGGTCCCCCGAGCACCGTCAGGAGTAATTCCTGAGTGCAGAGCCAGGACAAACCCCTGAGCATTGCTGGATGTGACCCAAAACAGCAAAAAAAAAAAAAAAAAAAAAAAAAAGCCTGATGATATTGGTGGGAGGAACAAAATTAAAGATTGAAATCTGATTTAATCCATTGTACAGAGCTATAAGTACCAAGATTTAACAGTAAATGATTTTAGAGTCTAAAGATTAAACTTTCAACATTTCTGAGACATGCATTATATATTAACAAATGGAAATAAATTTGGATTTCCATGCATAAGGGTAATAAAGATTTTCATGTTTCTTCCACACACACACATACCCCCCACACACACACACACTCACACACAAATCATATTGGGAAAACTGAAAAACTAGAATTCATCTCAACTTGGATGAAAGTTGGAAAGTTGTAACTTGCAATTTAATACGGAAGCAAAATAATTTTCCCTTTTGGGCCAGAGAGATAAGACAGCCTATAAAGAAAGCATTTGCCTTGCATGAAGCTGACACAGGTTAACCCCAGCACCCTATGCAGTCCCCTAGTCTACCAGGAGTCCCTCAACAGAGTCAGGATTACATTCTGAGAACCGCCTAGTGTGTCTCAACTCCCCCCCCCACACACACACTCTCACACACTATTAACACTGAATGAGTCCGTACAAAAAAAGCAATAAAGAAACATTTGAATTGGACCATATTTAGAAAAAATGGCCTACAGATTTAACTGACTTAATGGACTACAGAGTATTCCATTCAACAGCAACAAAATGAATGTCTTTCTCAAATGCACAGGAGCATTCTCCATCATAGATCATATAATAATAGAAGACAAAAAAATTTTAGCAAATTTAAGACTGAAATCCAACTAATTATTGGGTATGAACTGGGAACCAGCCTCCATGAAAGATCATATAATAGGCCAAAAAACAAATCTTAGGCAACTTAAGAAGACTGAAATGACTAGAATCAATGATTTTCTGTCCACAATATGAAAATGAAAAAGCAATGACGAGAAAAACTATGGTTGTCAGGGACTAGGGGGGTGGTTCAGGGAGAGAATAGAAATGGAGGGGTGGAGGGTAGAAGACAATGAAATAAAAGTAGAGGGAAGCAGATACTGGAGAGGGTGTGGTGTTGGAAAAGATTATGCATGAAACTATTATTAATACTACTGTAAGTTTTAGTGCCTCAAATAATACTTCTTTAATTAACTCAAAATGGACCTAAACATAAAAAACAAAACCTTGGGAGCCAGAGAGATAATACTGCAAACAAGGTTTTTTCCTTGCATGTGGTGGACCCAGGTATGATACCCGCATTTCATAAGGTCTCCAACCACCACCAGGAGTAATTCCTGAATGAAGAATCTGGAGTAACTACTGAGCATTGCGGGGTGTGGCAAAAGATAAAAAAAGAGCAGGAGAAAGGAATAGAGGGAGGAAGGGAGGGAGGGGGGGGGAGGGAGGAGGGGGGAGGGAGGGAAGGAGGGAAGGAGGGAGGAAGGAAGGAAGGAAGGAAGGAAGGAAGGAAGGAAGAAAGGAAGGAAGGAAGGAAGGAAGGAAGGAAGGAAGGAAGGAAGGAAGGAAGGAAGGAAGGAAGGAAGGAAGGAAGGAAGGAAGGAAGGAAGGAAGGAAGGAAGGAAGGAAGGAAGGAAGGAAGGAAGGACTGTAAGACTCTTAGAAGATAATTTAAGAAAAACCTAGAGAGCCTTGGGTTTGCCATGATTATCCTAGTAGCTAGCTATCATGCTAAAACCTGACGCAGTGAATTCTGAAATAAATTTAATTTCATAAAAATAAATTTTCTGAGAAAACATTTTCAGACATATGTGAAAGAGAGTTAGCCAAAATACGTAAAGGATTAACATCATCAGGATAGGGTTAATTTTTTTCGCCGTTGATTTATAACTATGGCAGGAGAGGAATGGTGAGTAGACAGCACTTCTGCAAAACAGTTCAGACACTAGAGATCTGTTCATCTGTGCACCCCAAAGTGGAATATGGAGGAGGCAGAGAAATGAGAAAAGTGGTTGCCAACCCAGCAGCACAGACAATGACTGCAGAGAAAGCAGTGGCCAGTCTGACAATGAGTTAGCGTGACTTTTCTGGCAGAGATGATGAAGGCAGTTGGCCCGCCAAGAGGATGCTGCAACTGGAGGGATCAGTTGCTCTGACTGAGGAGAAATCACAAAGGCTGGAGTGAGGGAAAGGTAAAACAGTACAGCAAAGAGAAACAAAGAGTATCCCGCTGTAGGTCCAGGAGGCCAGGAGGCCCAAGCCCTCAGCTCCAGCACACCCAATTACCACCCATGCTCTCCTGGAAAGAGAAACGGTATTTGTGGTATAGTGCCACCTTATGGTAAAAACTGTAATGGTCCCTGGTTTATGAACTGAGAGAAAGTAAAATCTTGCCAAAATAGGAGAGGCATTTAAATGACATAGTAGATAATATTCATCAAGCACCATGAAAACTGGCTATGTGGTGTCACAAAAAGAAAGCAAACTTTCAGCTGTGGCTAAGTATTAGAATACATGCCTTGCTTACCTAAGACCTAGGATTCAATCCTTGACATAACAAATAAATACATGTTTTTGGGGCCAGAGCAATAGCACAGCGAATAGGGCGTATGCCTTGCACGCGGCTATCCCGGTTCAATCCCCAGCATTCCATATGGTCCCCCGGGAACCACCAGGAGTAATTCCTGACTGCAGAGCCAGGAGTAAGCCCTGACCATTGCTGGGTGTGCCCCCAGAAAGCAATAATAACAATATCAATAACAATAATAATAATGATGATGATGATGATAATCACTGTATGTATCACTGTCTTTCCGTTGTTCATCAATTTGCTCAAGCGGGCACCAGTAACATCTCCATACATCCTATCACAAGCAAGTGTAGCCAAGAATAATAATAATAAATACGTTTTTTTTAAAAAAAAAAAAAAAGCTTAAGAGGGCCAGAGAAAGAGTACAGCGGGTATGGCATTTGCCTTGCATGCGGCGGACCCGGGTTCAATCCCTGGCATCTCATATGGTCCCCATGCAATGCCAGAAGTAATTCTTGAGTACAGAACCAGAAGTAACCCCTAAGAACTGCCGGGTGAGACGAAGGAAGGAGGGAGGGAGGGGAGGGAGGGAGGGAGGAAGGAAGGAAGGAAGGAGGGAGGGAGGGAGGGAGGAAGGAAGGAAGGAAGGAAGGAAGGAAGGAAGGAAGGGAAGGAAGGAAGGAAGGAAGGAAGGAAGGAAGGAAGGAAGGAAGGAAGGAAGGAAGGAAGGAAGGAAGGAAGGAAGGAAGGAAGGAAGGAAGGAAGGAAGGAAGGAAGGAATGGATGGATGAATAAGCTCAAGGCATAAAAGATTGTGATGTAACTTGTCGGGGGGGCTGCTGGGGTCCCCGACAGTGCCCAGAAGCAAGTTCCCTTCTACCTCGACGGCCGGGGGGGAATGGATGAAGACTCAGGAATCCGATGCAGTTTTAAAAGGCTTTACTTATCACAGGTTCCAGCATACAAATCAGCAATAGGAAAAACCCTGTGCTTAGGATTCCTGGCTAGAACCCCAGCCACGTGTAGGCCAAGATGGCAGCCACCACCCTGCCCCGTTAAGGCCCTGTAGAGAGGAGACAAAAGACAAGACTCCCAACAAGAGTGCAAGCCCAAAAAGAGAGCCCAAAAAGAGAGAAGCAGAGGGAAGAGGGAAGCAGCCTAGTTTTATACCCCTGCAATTCAGACCTCCCACTATTATGGGAAGCTGGGAGGGTCAAATGCCCTCAGGTAATTTCTCCCAGCACCTCACCTAGGCCCTTTTATATGCTAATGTTTTGAGCCAAGATCTGCCTGGAAATGCCTTTATAGAGTAGAGAAGGGGCATGCCTCTGTACCAAAGACTATACTAATGCCAGTTAAATATTTCTCCAAGCCTTCACAAGAGTCTCGTCTACTTCACGGTAGTTTTGTATTTTAGTTGCCTTTGAATTATCAGGGAGCCATACTTGCTTGCTTGGAGGCAAATAGCATTTCTCTCTGGTCTAATTACTTAAGAGATCCAAGGTGGCCAGGCAAATATGCTGGTAAAATCTAGCTAGTCCCATGATGATCATGGTAGCATGAGAGAATATTTACACCAGCCAGTACAGAATACATGGTCAGATAAACTGCCACATTTAAACTACCCCCCTATCTATGAAGTGACCTGCAGGAGGCAATCTAGGGCAGATGCAGAGGCTTTTAGGTGTCCTGCAACAGTAACTGACAAAGAATTTTAGCCAGATATTAAAAAGATACTGAGTTGTAAAAACCAAAGGCAACAGAATGATTTCAAGAAAAAAAATAAAAAGGGCGCCCAAGAAAGAGTACAGTGGATAAGGCACTTACCCTGCACAAAGTTAACCAGGATTTGATCCCCAGCACCCCCTATGGTACCCTAAGCACTGTCAGGAGTGATTCCTGAGCTCAGAGCAAGAAGCACTGACAGGGTGGCCTAAAAAGCCAAACCAAACCAAAACAAAAAAGTAATGAACCACAGGAGCACCTTACCCGTAAAACTGAATTATAAAACAGAACCAATGATAGGGCTAAAATTTTTAATGAATGAAATGAAGAATACAATAGAAACTCGAGAATAGAAATATTAAAATTATTTGGTAGAGAGAAATGAGAAATCTTATATAAACAAGATTATATAAAGAAACTGGGCTAGAGCAACAGCATAAGAGGTAGGGTGCTTGCCTTGAACATGGTCAACCAGGGTTCAATCACTGGCACCACAAATGGTCTCTTGAACCCAAACAAAAATGATCCTTAAGTGCAGAACCAGGAATAAGACCTGAGCACAGTGGGATGTAACCCCCTGGGTGGGGGCCCATTAAGAAATATTAAGAGATTACTAAGAATAACATTCCTACCTATAGTAATAAAATCAAAGCACAGAAAGATAATTTATGATACCCAAAATGTAAAAAGGAGAGCAGCAAAAGGATGGAAACTTCAGAAGATAGTTTCTGTAGAGATGAAACTTTACAGATGTCAGCATAAAAGAACAATTTTATCTACATTTTATTTTATGTAACCTCAGAAATAAACAAAAATAACCTAGGGCAGAAACATGAAACAACAATAAGGTAGACTGAGCAAATCACCATGAAAAACAATGTAAAAACAAATTAACATGGCAGCAGATACATTGTCAATAACTCTAAGCATAAATGGAATAAATTAACTAATTAAAAGACACAGAGTGGAGGGATAGACCAAAATAAGAACTTCAAAATAAAAGACCCAACTGTGTACTGCCTACAGGAGACTTATTTCAGGTTTTTAAAATATTTTTATTGAAGTACCAGAGTCGCAATTGATTTGATATCATGTTTGATACTTCCAGTACCAGAGTCACAATCAATTTAATATCATGCTTGGTACTTCCAATATCAGAGTCTAATCGATTTTATATTATGTTTGATACTACCAGTGCCAGAGTCTCAATCAGTTTTATGTCATATTTGGTACTTCCAGGAACAGAGACACCACTGATTTAATATCATGCTTGATACTTCCAGTACCAGAGTCCCAATAGATTTGATATCATGTTTGATACTTCCACTGCTGTTGGAATTATCAATTCACCAGTGTCAAGACCCTTACATTATACCAAGGTTCCTTTCTATCCTCTACCCCATCTTTCCTAGCCTTCATAGTTCCCAGTTCTACTGACCATGACTCAGGAATTGTTTCTATTGGGGATTATCTAAGCCCCTTGTATCTTTATAACTTCACATATGAGGGGCGGAGGCGATAGCCCAGCGGGTGAGGCGTTTGCCTTGCACGCAGCCGGCCTGTGCCGGCCCGAGTTCAAATCCCGGCATCCCATATGGTCCCCCGAGCACCGCCAGGAGTAATTCCTGAGTGCAGAGCCAGGAGTAACCCTTGAGCATTGCCGGGTGTGACCCAAAAAAAGCAAAAAAAAATAAATAAATAAATAAATAAATAAATAACTTCACATATGAGAGAAATCATCTAGTATTTGCCTTTTCTCTTCTGAACTCTTTCTCTTGTAACAATGTATGTGGTCAAAGTGGGAAAAAAAGAGAGATAAGAGTTCAAGCAGAGAGATATGAAAATAGAGCAGGCATAAAGATACTTAGACTAAATTAACTTCAAGACAAAAAAGAGAAGGAGGGGCGGAAAAAGGAAAGAAGGGAGTAAAGAAAAGTAGGGAGGGGAGAGAGGGAGGAAAGAAGAAGGAAATGAACTAACAATTAAGGAAAAGATTAGGAGTAAATGTAAATACATATTAGTAAGTGAAGGAAGCCAAGTTAAAAAGGTTTCATATTATGATCCCAATTATATGACAATTTGGAAAACACAAAACTATGCAAGGTCCAGAGAGATAGCTTAGGGGTAAGATGCTAATCTTACATGTGGTCAACCTGTGTCTTCTTTGACAAAACACTAGTCCAGCTATTATTCTCTAACACTGTCCCCCTTTTTTAAGTGCCAGTCATCAAACTCAGCTATTACTTGTAAAAAATGCACCTTACCCATGAGCTGCCTCCCCAGCCCCAAACACCTTTTTATTTGGCAGTGCTGGGAACTGATTTAAGGCCTCAAACATGCAAAGCTGGTTCTCTAGCACTGAACCATCCCTGTCTATTATTCAGCCACATCCAATACAGAGGTAAGATGGCTCAGGGTCATACCAGTAATACCTGGTGGGTTCAGTACACTGACCTGTGGTATTCAGGGGATCAGAAGGGGAGATGGCACCATGCAATGCCAAGAATCCAACTCAAGGCCTCACAGCTGCTAGATACATCACTCGAGTAATATCTCAGTCCCTCTTTATCTTCTTTCCTTCCTTTTTTTGTTGTTGCAGTAACTCATGGGAGTCACATACACTTGGGGATCCACAATTTATAGCTATAGTGCTTGCACACATACTTGGTTGGAATGTATCAGAAATTGAATATTTTGCTGTGCAAAGTTCACTGGTGGAATCACACTCATTATATGTAGAATAGTGCTAAGGATCGAACTCTTGGAGTTAGTGGCTCTGCCACTAAGCTATCCTTAAGGCCCTCTCCCTATTTTTTTGTTTGCATTGTCTTTGAACATACCTAGCAGTGGTATGGGACTACACCTATCTCAGTGCTGGGGGGTTGCTCCTGATCATAAATATTTTTGGATACAATTACAAGAGATGTTAATTTCTTTTTAAGCTTGTTTGCATATAGAAATGCAAGACTTTTGTGTATACTAATTCTGTATCCTGTCATTACTGTACTGGTCTGTTTCTAATAAATATTAAGTAAAGTCCTTAGTGTTTTCTTTTCTTGATTTTGGGGCCACTCCCTGCAGTGCTTAGGGCTTACTCCAGAGGGAAATCGGGGGACCATATGGGGTGCCAGGGATCAAACCCAGGTTCACTGCATGCAAGGCAAGTGCCCTACACACTGAACTATTGTTTCAGTCCCAGTCCTTAGTGTTTTCTATGTATATTCTCAGGTCTTCTGCAAATAGAAATAGTTCTACATCTTTTGAAAAAAAAATATTTTTGCATGTAAAGTAATACTCCGATACCTGCTTAGCTGTCATGTAATATGAATTTTTTTTTTTAATTTTTTTTTTTTGGGTCACAACCGGCAATGCTCAGGGGTTACTCCTGGCTCTGCACTCAGGAATTACCCCTGGCAGTGCTTGGGGACCACATGGGATACCAAGGATCGAACCTGGGTCTGCTGCATACAAGGCAAACACCCTACCCCCTGTGCTATCACTCCAGCCCCAAAAATTCACATTTGGGACCAGAGCAATAGCACTTGTGGGTATGGTGTTTGCCTTGCACACGGTACCCAGGGTTCGATCCCCGGCATCCCATATGGTCCCCCGAGCACCGCCAGGAGTAATTCCTGAGTGCAGAGCCAGGAGCAACCCCGAGCGTTGCTGGTTGTGACCCAAAAAAGAAATAAAATTCATATTTTGGTTTTTTTTTAAATATTACGCACATCCATGTGCTCTTTTTTTTTATATATATTTTTTTCCTTTTTGGGTCACACCCGGCAATGCTCAGGGGTTACTCCTGGATCTGCACTCAGGAATTACTCCTGGCGGTGCTCAGGGGACCATATGGGATGCCAGTGATCGAACCCGGGCGCGCACAGGGCCCGTCACGTGCAAAGGCAAACGCCCTACCCGCTGGGCTATCGCTCCGGCCCCAAAATTCATATTTTGGGGCTGGAGAAATAATACAGTAGGCATTTGCCTTACATGCAGCCAACCTGTGTTCAATCCCTAGCACCAAATATGGTTCCCCCAAGCACTACCAAGAATAATCCCTAAGCACAGGAGCCAGAAGCCCTGCCAGTGTGGCACAAAACCAAAGTTCAATAAATAAATAAATAAATGTGATATGACAGTTGTGTTAATTAGAAGGGATAAATCCTCTCACAGTATATGTGTATCAAATCATCACAATGCACACTTTAAGTATTTCCTATTCAGGGACCTGAGGAATGTTTCAGCAACAAAAACACCTGCCTTGCAAATGCGTGACTGAGAGATGTATCCTCAATATCTCCTACATATTTGAGAACGGTCCTTGACATTCTGCTATGAGAAACCCCTGCAACAGTTGTCTCTGGTACAGTCAGGTGTGTGGGAGTGCCACTACTGAAAAATCTGAGCGTTGCAGACAGAATGTAAGGCTTGGCAAACACAGCTGCAGGTACTACAGCACGCCCCAGGGAGCTGCACAACTAGAATATGTTCAAGAACCGTAACTAAGTAAGTGTGACACCGGAAAGCGTGCACGTAAGCACAGCAACTAACATGCACAATTCCTGGTGAGCACCATAGCTAAGTATGTAGCCCCCAGTTATGACAATAGTAGCTGCAATAAAGGGAAGGAGGGGGTGGGGAATAGAAATTTAAGAAAACTTTGATAATATATCTCTAGATCACCTTGCTTGACCATCCTCATCACTTCTGGCTAGAATGACTTTGGCTGTTCCTCCAAATTAAATTTACTCTTAAGGTAATCAATTTACTCATTATAATAGCTATGCGCTATTTTAAGATTGCTGTGGATGCTGAATTCCAAATACTGTACTCTTAAGGGAAAAACAAAGTGAAGTCAGCTCATCACTATACAACCTATTTGTTTGTTCTGTTTTAAAGAACCTTGTCTAATGTAACACTGAGCTCATGGCTATAACTAGTGCTTGGATGAAGATGAACTAACACAGCTATTCTCTTGAGTTGGAACAGTCCTAGGCTTTTCAGGTTTAATATCGGAACATCCTGCAAGGATCACAGATTATCTGAATTGTACCTATTTGAGTGCTCCAGGAGGCACACCCTATCCCATCAGGGCACACCCAATCCTCTGTGTTTCATTTTTCTTGTGTCCTCTTTTCTCTACCTGTTAATCACTTTATCTCCTCATCAGACACAGCAGCTTCCAAAATTAAACCTTCTGATGGTTTTGGATTTTTATTGTAAGTGAAATATTGCTTTTCTCTTTTCTTTATGACCATTGCATATTCTATGATAGGGCATTGTCCTTTTCGTACAGACACAGGAAGCCTGTTAATGCTATGCTTTTGTAATTAAGGGGTTAATTGACTCTGAAATATTTACTCCTTAGCATCCATATTTACTTGACTTAAACCTCATTTGCCCTCTGACTTAGTTCCTTTTACCCCAATAAGGAAGGTCCTGCCATGGTACTTGGATGGACCCAGGACAAGACATAAGCTACCCTGGCCTCAACATGGGAGAGTTGAGCACCAAAAAAAGTACAATAAGCTGGGGACCAGTGTGACAGTACAAGCACGTAGAGCATTTGCTTTGATTGCAGCCAACCCAGGTTTGATCCTTGGCATGCTATACGGGCCCCCCAAGCACTGCCAGGAGTAATTCCTGAGTGGAGAGCCAGGAGTAACCCTTGAGCATCACCAGATGTGACCCCAAAAGACCCCTACCCCAAAAACAAGTGTAATAAGTTAAAAGATTACAGTTATGGAACAGATTCTGACATGGATAAAGAAGCAACTGAGTAAGAATCTTGCAGGGGTTAGGAAAAAATAACTTGGCCTGAGGACTGTAATCTGGGATATATGGCAAGATGTCCACAGGAAAACCACCCTTTGCCGTAAGTGCAGGGAGACCCTGTTAAGCTTATCCAGTGTAGAGATAAAAGTCTGAATCTCTTACTGTGTTCCTACAAAATGAATAGAAATATTACTGAGAAACAAATTTAATAGGATTATTTATGGGTTACCAGTAAAGAAAATGAGAATGCAATAAGCCCCACAATGGAATTCGACCCTGGGCAGATCTCCTAGAAGGAATCTAAAGTGCTGTAGGCCCTAGATGGAATTCCACTCTTAGGTAGGTCCTCTAGAAGATTGTCCCCAGAAGGAAAGGGCACTACATCTGTTCAGTTTACCACCTATCTGTAACCCCGTACCCCCTAACCCTTCATGATGATTCTATAACTAGCCGACTTTACTTGAAATAATGGCCACTGATTACCAACAAGCCTGTGGTTCTACTCCCTTGTCTGTTGGTTGCAGGAGGATGGTCATCAGTCCCGAAGGCACCAGGGGACCCCACTAAAGCCCATCATCTATTGGGGACCTCGCCTAACTACAACACTCTCATAAGGCCCATTACTTCCTTTTAATGCTTAGAAACTCTAGACATATACATACATTTACATATTCAGCCATTTATAGTGAGATAAAATTAACTTTGTTACATTCCTATATAAGTAATGATCTAGTCATTACTCAATCTGTTGCTGTGTGCTTGTGTGTGAAAAGGATACAAATAGAAAAAAAGATGGGACATCTTATACATCATTTAAAGTGGTTTGCCCTTTGCTGTATCACTTTAAATAAAAAGGATTAAATACAATCACTTGTATTCTTAAAAAAATACTTCTAGTCCTTTCACTGTAGCTTCAGAATTATATAATGACTTTTCTATTTTAATTTTGCTTTTTCTTGGTATGAAACTTATTAATTTCTTAAGACAAAGTTGTAACCAAAATATGATGCATCTGTCAGTTTTAGATGGATATATATATATATATATATATATATATATATATATATATATATATATATGTGGAATGTGGAAACATATATTTCCACATCCCGACTTCCCTCGTCACAACTCACCCAGCAGACAGACTATCATAGGCCGGCTCGCCGGCATGGCCCGTTTCATCAATAAATCTTTATTTAGAGGTGACTACAACAGTATGCCACCCGCGGCAAGCTGAAGCTGCGTGTACTATGATATGCAAATACCAGTAACATTTATATTAGGTCATTCCCTTGACCTAATATAATTGTTTGAGGCTCTTTATGTATCTGGGCAAGCAGATAGATGCCTTTGGGTTCTACTAGCTTAGACGGACTAGGGGATATTACTGGGTGGCCGCTCTATAGAATAGTGATAATTTTTTTTTTTTTTTGCTTTAGGTCACACCCCGGCAATGCTCAGGGGTTTCTCCTGGCTCTACACTCAGGAATTACTCCTGGAGGTGCTCAGGGGACCATATGGGATGCTGGGGATCGAACCCGGGCCGGCTAGGCCGGCCGCGCATGCAAGGCAAACGCCTTACCCGCTGGGCTATCGCTCCGGCCTAGATGGATATTTTAAAGCATAACAAATGTTTCATATAGTATACTTACTGATTTCTCCAGTTATTCTTTATTTTTTTTTTTTTTTTTTGCTTTTTTGGGTCACACCCGGCAATTCTCAGGGGTTTCTCCTGGCTCTGCACTCAGGAATTACTCCTGGCGGTGCTCGGGGGACCATATGGGATGCCGGGGATTGAACCAGGGCCGGCATGGGCTGGCCACATGCAAAAAGAAAAGCCCTACCCGCTGGGCTATTGCTCCAGCCCCTCTACAGTTATTCTGAGTTGTTTTTGTTGTATGTCTTTTCTATAGTCCCAGCAAAATAAAACCACTCAAATGTTCATTCCAGCACTTTCTTAAATTTCCCATCACAATTTCCTTAATAAAATGAATAAAATAGAAAGCAGGAGAATACAGTTGCAAGAAGGAAAATGTCTTTCATTCACTCCGGCATTTTTGTGTCCTTCTTTAAAATGTTCGAATTAAGTTGCAAAGCAGACACTCTGGGGGCAGATGTGGTTCTGGAATGTTTCATTGTACTGTTTCAATACAATGAATAATGTACCACTCAGTATGATGATAAAATCCTACTAGTAACAGTTTTGTAAGTGATGGTGCCTAAATAAAAATTGAAAGTTAAAAAAAAAAAAGAAACTCTAGACAGCACTTCAACAATACACTGAAACCAGAAACAAAAAAAGGAAACACAAAGGACATTAAAATAGATCATAAATAGCTTGTAATGATAGCTGAAGAAGTTTCACAACGGCTTTGGTGGAAATTAAATGTCTGCAAATGATCTGGAAAGTACTCCAAAGTATTTCAGGGTTACAAAGAAATCTGAGTGAGCGGTCAAATTCGAAAGCCCAGGATTGGTAAATAATGAATGGTAAAAGGATAAAAATGCTATATTACTATTTATCATCTTTGCTAGGTTTATTTCTTCAGTGTAATTACAGAGCAAGTGGTGTGTACTGTATACATTCCCCTCTGTACTCCACACTTAGCTTGTAACTACTACTTTGACAGCTCCTGGGTGAATATATTGACCCCAATTTAGGATTCCACTGACCTTATGTTCCCATATCTGTGCAAATCCTGTTTGCTTATACCTTACCCTCATGAGGGTAACTCTCATGAGAGTAACTCTCATGAGAAATCCTATTTCATATTTTCCTGGCTATATGTACAAACAAAAATCCTATCCTGTCAACTTTGCATTTAAATTGGGGATATAAAAGTTAATTTCACACACATACACACACACACACACACACACACACACAAAACCCCAACTATGGGCCAAAGAGACAGCTCAATACACTGAATGCATGCTTTGCAGGCAGGAGGCTCAGTTTGAATACTTGCCACTGCATGGTCCCTGAATACCACCAAAGAGTGGGGGCTGGAGCAGTAGTATAGCAGGCAAGGCAAATGTCCTGCATGTGGTCAACACAAGTTTGCTCTCTGGCATCCCATATGATCCCCAGAACCCCACTATGAGTGATTCCTGGGTGCAGAGACAGGAGTAAGCCCCAAGCACTGCTGGGGCTTACACTGTCTGGCTCAAAAAAAAAAAAGTAGTACCTAAGGATAGAGTGAGTAGTAGTCTCTGAACACCACCAGGGGAATTCCAAAATCCAAAACCGAAAAAAAAAAAAACTATGTAGGATATTATACATGAGGGAGCTAAGAAAAAATGAAGGAAAAGAAAATTTAAAACTTTATGTGGCGTGATAAGAAACGACTCCAAATGGAAAATAAGATTCGGACAATCTGAAAGAGGAAAGAAAAAAAATGTCTTCCCTGTCTTTCTATATATATGTGGAGGGGGGAAAAATGTTATGAGGTAGAACCTACAGGTAGAAGAGGAATAGCAAGTACAAAAGCATCACGATCACGATCACGATCACGATCTTCCCGTTAATCATCTATTTGCTAGAGCGGGCACCAGTAATATCTCCATATGTCCTGTCTCATGCCAGTAGAGCAAAGGGCATCGGCTTGCTACAGGAACATAAAGAGCCTCAAACCATTATATTAGGTCATGGGAATGACCTAATAATATTGATTGGCATTTGGCATGTCAAATACAACACGAGCAGCTTGCTAGGCTTGCCGTGCAGGAGGCATATTCTTTAAACACCTCCAAATAAAGCATTTATTGATGAACTGCGTGGCCCAAGCGGCGCGCAAAAGCCAGGCTGTGATGGGCTGGTCGGTTGGGTGGAGTTCTGAAGAGAGGGAAGTCCGGATGTGGAAAATGGCGGCACCCACGGGAGTGGGTGGGGGGTCGTCTGACTTGTTGTGAGGTTCTGCCGGGGTGGTGGGCCAAGGCTAGAACCCACCATGCCTCCCGACTGCCTCATGAGCGGCTGGGCACAGGGAGAGCAAGGAATCGCTCTGCCCCATGTCTAAGAGTCTCTGGACCAGCATATCTGGGCTGGATTGAGGAAGAAAGCGGCTGCAGGGGTGGGTGTCGATGATCTGGGCTGTGATGGGCTGGTCGGCTGGGTGGAGTTCTGAAGAGAGGGGAAGTCCGGATGTGGAAAATGGCGGCACCCATGGAGTGGGGGGGGGGTCGTCCTGGCTTGTTGTGAGGTTCTGCCGGGTGGTGGGCCAAGGCTAGAACCCACCATGCCTCCCGACTGCCTCATGAACGGCTGGGCACAGGGATAGCAAGGAACCGCTCTGCCCCATGTCTAAGAGTCTCTGGACCAGCATACCTGGGCTGGATTGAGGAAGAAAGCGGCTGCAGGGTGGGTGTCGATGATCTGGGCTGTGATGGGCTGGTCGGCTGGGTGGAGTTCTGAAGAGAGGGAAGTCCGGATGTGGAAAATGGCGGCACCCATGGAGTGGGTGGGGGGTCGTCCTGGCTTGTTGTGAGGTTCTGCCAGGGTGGTGGGCCAAGGGCTAGAACCCACCATGCCTCCCGACTGCCTCATGAATGGCTGGGCACAGGAGAGCAAGAAACCGCTCTGCCCCATGTCTAAGAGTCTCTACTGCCGGAGCGATAGCCCAGCGGGTAGAGCCTAAAAGCATCAAAGGCAGGAAATGCCTGGCAGTTTTGGATATGGCTATATCAGAATGATGGTGTATAGGTGGTAAAGCAATCAAGGGATATAGAAATAATAGATGGCCAGGTAGTGCAGAACCTTTGGCCACTTGTACTAAGAGAAGATTGTACTAAGAGAAGAACTGTACTGAGAATATAGAAGTACTAAGAGAACTTCTATATTTCAGAGTTGTATACAGAAATATAGAAGGTCCTCTTTGGCTTCTATGTTTAGAATATAATGGGAGGGGTCGGAGAGATAGGCCAGCGGGTAGGGCATTTGCCTTGCACGCAGCCGGCCCATGCCAGCCTGGGTTCGATTCCCGGCATCCCATATGGTACCCGAGCACAGCCAGGAGTTATTCCTGAGTGCAGAGCCAGGAGAAACCCCTGAGCATTGCCGGTGTGACCCAAAAAAGAAAAAAAAAAAAAAAAAAAGAATATAATGGGAAACAATGATGGACAAGGGCGGAAGACCATTAAGAATGTATTACAATGATTCAGGTGATGTGGAGCAGACAGAGCAATGAAGGTGAAGTTTTAGTTTAAAAATGAAGAGAATTTTCTGTTGAATCAGATGTGGAATCAATAATGATTCCAAAGTTTTTCAGCTATAGAAAACTAAAAACCTTTGTGCTATTTATATTTACTAAAATAGAAAGAGAGCTGAGGGCCTAAGCAATATAGTACAGCAGGTAGGGCATTTGCTTTGCACTCGAGTTCAATCACCAGCATTCCATATGGTCTCCCACGCACTGTCAGGAGTAATTCCTGAGTGCAGAGCCAGGAGTAACCGGAGCATCATCGGGTGTGACCCAAATAGGAAAAAAAAAAGAGTTGAAAGGTGAAATTGAGTTCAATATTGGTAGTACTGCATTTAAGACACCTATTAAATTTACAAATGGTGATGTCTAAACAACACTTAGATGAGCCTAGTATTTATCAAAGCAGAGAAAATAAAAATGAAGTAGAGGGGGACTGGATAGCACAGCAGGTAGGGTGTTTGCCTTGCATGCAGCTGACCCTTGTTTGATCCCCGGTGTCCCATACAGTACTCCGAGCACTGCCAGAGGTAATTCCTAAGGGCAGAGTCAGGAGTAACTCCTGAGCATTGTCAGGTGTGACCCAAAAAAAGCAAAATAAATAAATAATCAAAAAACTGAAGTAGACAGGCTAGAGTTGGGTGGGTAGGGTGCTAGTCAACCCAAGTTAAATCCCCTAATACCCCATGTGGTCCCCCAAGCCCCACCAGGGTACAAATCCTGAGTACAAATCTAGGGGTATGCCCTAAACACTGCTGCATGTGGCCCCCAAACAACAATAACAAAAAAAAAGAAGTATAAGTGATGTTTAAAGCTGTAAGATTATTATCAAAGTAAATGTAAATAGAAAAATTAAAATTTAAGGCTAGAATTTTATATTTAAAAGGTACAATACCAATTATATCACGATCCGATCACGATCTTCCCGTTGATCATCTATTTGCTAGAGCGGGCACCAGTAATATCTCCATATGTTCTGTCTCATGCATACTGCCAATAATTACTAGGAAGTTAAAGTTTTTTTAATAGCTTAAGGAAATGAATTTTGATTATTCAATTTTAAGTATGATACTGCTACAGAAAGTCTATGATTTAATTCTGGGCAATGCACGGTTCATCTCACTGGTATTCAGAGGAAGGAAGTAATCTAAAGGTTTCCTTGCCCTTTTTTTTACCAATAGGAGTACTCAGTAGAGCTCAGGTGCCATCAGAACATCCAGCAGTGCTTAGGGACCATGTGATGTTGGGGATCAAACTCAGGCCTCAAGCATGCCAGGCATATACCCTATCACTTGAAATATCACCCCAGCCCATGATTTCCCTGCTATTGAGAAGAAACTTTCTTCTTCTACTTTATAATCAATACAGTATACAACCATAATGCAGTCACATTAGGAGGCACTACCACATGCTGGTGGTAGAAGGTAAAAATTGGGGGGGGGGGGGGGAACCATGGGCAAGATATATATTCCTGAGCTGCTAATTTAATGAGCCCTATAGCTAAAACACATCTGAGCGTTTCTGTTAGTAAAGATTTGTGTTTTGTTCTGTTTTATATTGGGAGGTGTGAAGCTGCAGTCAGCGGTGCTCAGGGTCTATCCTGACTTGGCTTTCAGGAACAAATCCCGGGATCCTGCAGGTAAATCATGTACTCTAGTCCAATGAGCTATTTTGCAGGGTAAGATTTTATTTTCTTACTAATAATCAGCAGTATACAGCAAGTATATAAAATGTAATAATGCTTTGTGTGTACCAAACAGTAAACTGAAACCAAAAAAAAAAAAAAAAGTTGAACTTGTCAAGGTTAATTAACTTGCTCTTAGTAGCAAATGCTGAATTAAAGTTCATCTAACTCTAAAGTCTATTGATTAAGATTTCTAAGCACAGACTGGACATAACTGAAAGAGAAAGGAACATAAGAGTTGAGAATACCTGGAGCGACAATGGCCACCAAGTAATAAATTAAGTGAAAAGAGAAGTGTCAAGAGATTAGGAACAAATGGAGTATGTTATAAATAAGCTAGTGTTAAGAGGTCTTACTAGGAGAAAGAATATCAGAGTTGAAGATTTTGCCTAAGTATTTGTATGAAGCCAAGAAATATGCTATGGCCATTAAGAAATTTCCAGTGATCTGGGGGCCGGGGCGATAGCCCAGCGGGTAGGGCGTTTGCCTTACTGCAGCCGGCCCATGCCGGCCAGGGTTCGATTCCCGGCATCCCATATGGTCCCCCGAGCACCACCAGGAGTGATTCCTGAGTGCAGAGCCAGGAGAAACCCCTGAGCATTGCCGGGTGTGACCAAAAAAAAAAAAAAAAAAAAAGAAATTTCCAGTGATCAACAGTGTTTACTAACATTTGCTGTAAGATACACATAATTTTAGACATTTGGGAGAGACTGGCATTTATGAGGTAAGGTGGGATACCTTAGTGCTTGGGATATAAAATCATTATCTATTTTAGTGGATGGGCAGTAAAATAGACAAGATGGGAAATTAAAAAAAAATTATAGGGGGCTGGAACAATAGCACAGCGAGTAAGGCTTTGCCTTGCGTGGCTGACCAGGTTCAATCCCCAGCATCCCATATGGTCCCCTGAAAAATGACCATTATTTTTAGCTACTGGATGTCATGTATTTTTTTTTAATCTCAAGAAAATGTAAGATAGCTAACTATTTAAGGGCTCTAATTACTTTCATGTACAGCGAAAGGACAGGTATTGGAAGACTGTAAATAAATTAAAGGTTCTAACAAAAGTTTTGATTTTTATAGATAGCAGAGAATAGAGCTAATGAGAAAACTTGTTAATCTGAAAGTAGTATTTGTCCTAGATGAAAAGAAATTTATTGTAGACTTCATCTACTATTAAGTGCAAAAGAAAATATCATTTTGTCTTGAAAAATTAGTATTTGTATCATCAGGCACTACATACCTGTTACAAACAATAATTATGACAAGTCATAGAAAAATACTAAATTAGGGTGTTTGTAATTCTCATTTTTTCCTCAATTCTTACAAGTATATTTAAAAAATAAAGTTAGAATATACCAAGAAGCACCATAAAAGAACAAATGAATTCATAATACAAACTCCAATGAGATCAGTGCTAGAAAGAGAAACAGGGAAAAGTCAAGATAGAGAAGCAGAGTTCCACTGAACAACAAAAACAGCAAAGCTGAATACCAAGTGAGTTTTACACGGACACCACAGGTAAAGATGCTATGCCTCTGTTCTTCCAATCTATCTCAAAAAATAACTGTAAAAAGTAAAGGTAGATGTCCTGATTCAAAAATAAAAATGTTTTCATTTCTGCAGATAATTCTCATTATCTGAGAAAAAAAATTTATCTCTGAGGAAAAAACTCCATTTGAAATAACTATGGGGAAGTTAATTCAAAAAATAAAGGACACTGCAATGAATTTTTGTCACACTCTACATGACACTCAAGCAATCTGTGTCACAATTTCCTTCACCACAAAATGAAATGATTAATTAGATGACCCTCAAGGTCTTTCTAAGGTTGACAGTCTAAGATAAATTTGAGTAGAGCAAATTTTTCACTCAAATTTCAGTGTCATCTAGCTTCAAAGACCCCTAGTAGCCATAATCACAGATAAACAATTTGGCAATCCTTATCTTTCAGAAAAATAAATGATAAAGTATTAAAGCATATATATCAAACATTTTTGTTTTAAGGCCAAAACCAGCTATACTCAGAGATCACTTTTGGTAGGGCTCTGAGGACCATACAGAGTGCCTGGGATAAAGCTCAGGTTGACTTTATTTAAGATAAGTACCTTATCTGCTATACTATTTCTCCAGCCTCAATATTTATTAAACTTTTATGAATAGGGGCCAGAGTGATAGTCCAATGGGTAGGGTGTTTGCCTTTCACATGGCCGACCTGGGTTTGATTCCCCAGCATCCCAAATGGTCCCCTGTTGGATGACAGATTTAGCTAGTCTGAGAGCTTTGCTATTTTACCCACTCACAGCTTAATCTACTTACATGTTCTTAAACCAAGGTTCATTCTAATGAGATCTCTTTT
Source organism: Cryptotis parvus (assembly GCA_021461705.1). Classification (NCBI taxonomy): domain Eukaryota; kingdom Metazoa; phylum Chordata; class Mammalia; order Eulipotyphla; family Soricidae; genus Cryptotis; species Cryptotis parvus. The sequence continues at coordinate 3,232 of JAJIBD010010215.1, read as the reverse complement.
CTATGTAAACACTGCTAGAGGGTGTGGCAGTTACAAAGTCACCTTGACTCTGAATAACTTCTGACTTATTATACATCTACTGAAGACTTCTATATTTTCTAGATTGGGCACAGCTCTTCTTTATACCCACCACACCCAGCGTGGGACAGTTAGAATTTACCAGGAAACTACCACCCTGGCTACACTGAAACTATCTTTAAGATTATAGGAAGGACCATACTAGTTTGCCCTCATGCTGGCAAGAATAACCCTTTTAGTATAAAAGAACAAGATACTCAGTATCACCCTGGTGCAGATAATAATAAGGACCTTGTGGGTACCATCTAGATTACATGAAGCCCATGAAATTAAGATGTATTATTTTATACCAGTATACCAGCCCCCTCTCTCTCCAGTGTTTACATAAGAGATAATCTCGGAAGAAGGGATGTGTCCTTGGCATAATGTTTTGTATCTACCTATAATAGGGGTGTGTCATCACCCTTCTACAAGCTGTTTAGGGTTCTTTGTTGACAGGACACTCAGAGATAGGATTACTTTGGTGTTCTTTCATTGTATTGGACTTGAGGACCCTGCCCCTTTTTTCCTGTTCCTTCTTTTGGGTAGAACTCCTCTTGGGTGAGATGCTCTCTCTTTGGTGGGAGACTTGGGCTCTCTTGTATGGTCTAAGTTCTGACCAGAGCTAGAGTTCTTTCATTGTATTGGATTGAAGTGGTAGAGTTTTTGTACTATTAAAGCCTTTTTGGAACTGTGCTGGACTCAGTTTTCATCCGTTTCCCGGCGTCCTCAGAGGTAGAAGAGAACTTCTGTCCTGATACTGTTGGGGACCCTAGCGGCATCCCCGTGAGTCCCCAAGTACCAGCAGGAGTAATTCCTGGTGCAGAGCCAGGAATAACCCCCTGAGCATTGCTGGGGTGACCCCCAAAAAAAAAACTGTTTATGGACATTTAAAAATGCCATATTACATTCCTCCGAAAACTAGACATTGAACTCCCATTTGATCCAGCAATAGCACTCCTGGGAATATACCCGAGAGACCGAAAAACACATAGCAGAAACACTATCTGTACTTCTTTATTCATCTCTGCGCTATTCACTATAGCTAGAATCTGGAAACAACCTAAATGCCCGAGAACAGAGGACTGGCTAAAGAAACTGTGGCTCATCTACACTATGGAATACTATGCAGCTGTCAGAAAAGATGAAATTATGAAATTTACCTGCAAATGGATGGACATGGAGACTATCGTGCTGAGTGAAATTAGTCAGAAGGAAAAGGACAGATATAGAATGACTGCATTCATTAATAGGATATAAATAGATACCAGTGTTTTACTAAATGTGGGAAATGGTAATGGCAGATTAAAACTCACCATTGAATATACACAAAGAGACTTGAGTTTTAAACTCTAAATATCTACAGGGCTATCCACAATGTGTAAAACAAGAGGGAGAGAGATGCAGAGACAGAGAGAGAGAGACAGAGAAAGAGAGGAAACAGGGCTACCTGCTGTTGAGGCAGCCTGGGGGTGGGTGGGAGGGTGGGGGTACATTGGTGATGGAAATGGGGCACTGGTGGAGGGATGGGTGCTGGAATACTGTATTACCAAGAACCAATTGTGAACACCTTTGTAATTGTATGTCTCACGGTGGTATAATAAAAATTTTTTTTTAAAATGCCATATTAGACAACCATAGATTAAGACCCAGTTTCTGATCAATCCTCATACAAAAAGGAAAAGGAAGAGGTAGAGATGTCTGTATTTTGGAATGTTTAATGACTATGGAAACAAAATGTAGAATTATGCAAATATTACTTTTGTAGAAAAGGAAATTTTTCCAATTCTGCTGATTATAAGAATCAACTAGGATGCTTTTTTAAACAAAAGATGTAGATATCCTTATACATGATTCATTAGGGCCTGATACAGCCTTTTATCATTTTTTTTTGTACTTTTTTTTGTCTGTTTGTTTTGCTTTTTTGGCTCACACCCAGCAATGTTCAGGGGTTACTTCTGGCACAGCACTCAGGAATTACTCCTGATGATGCTGGGGACCATATGGGATACTGGGGATCAAACCCAGGTCATCCACGTGCAAAGTAAATGCCCTACCCGCTGGACTATCACTCTGACCCTATATTTTGTACACTTTTATCCTTATTTTTTGACTTTCAGATCATACCTAGTGGTGCTGGGGGAGAGAGGCATCATTCCAACATGGCAATGCATATATTCCAATCCTTTGATCTATCTCCTTGGTCCCCTAAGTATCTATTTCAAAAACAAATCAGATGATGCTTGTTGAAGGAACACTGCCATAGGATGTCACTATAAGCAGAGGGCATGTTTTTCATGCAGTAGGTCCAGTTATATCTCTTATTATTGTATGGTTCAAGATGACTCAAGTGAACAGCTTGTAGATGACGGACAACAGGCAAATCAGGAGATAGTTGCCAATGTCATGGATGTCTCCCTTCTTGAACAGTAGAACTATCCTGCTGGTTTTCCACTGGGAGAGAACCTTGCATTCAGACACGTGGTGTGTGAAGAGCCGAGCCAGTGTATTGATGAGTACTGATGGCAGATTCTTCAGGTGTTCAGGTCTGACTTTGTCTGGGCCGGGTGCTGTTGGCTTCTTTACCGGGAAATGGCATGTCGGATTTCAGAAGGGAGAACGTTGGGAATGACATATCCATCCCTACGGAATTTGGTATGTGGTCAGGTGGACATGGCTATCAAAGAGATCCGAGTAGAAGTCATGGATAATATTCTCCATTGACTTTCTGGAAGACGTGATAGAACTATCAGGGCGTTGGAGGGCAGTCATCTTGGTCTTATAGTTGGCAAAGGACAGGCAGGCGTTGCAAATGCTTTTCCCCAGCTTCTGCTGCATCAGCAAGTATTGATCTGCCAATCCTGAGCAGGATTGGCAGAACATTAGATGAAGAACAACCATGCAGAACAACCATGCAAGCAAGCATTCAGCACAATCAACAATATCCACACGGTAACCAAGCTCACTGAAGTTTGTAGGGAGTTCAAGAGGCCGCTCGGTCTCACATTCATTGATTTAAAGAAAGCCTTTGATTCTGTTGAGACTGAAGCGGTCATTGCAGCCCTAGTCAAACAGGGTGTTCAAACCCAATACATCAAGATCCTTCCATGAGCTGTATTATGGATTCACCACCAGGATCTCACCATTCTACAAGGAAGTGATCATTGATGTAAAA
>JAJIBD010010214.1:0-74131 GCA_021461705.1 Cryptotis parvus | reverse complement strand
GGTGGAGGGATGGGTGTTGGAACACTGTGGATCCAAAACTCTACATGAGCATCTTTCAATTGTATGTCTAAAATGGTGTAATGATATTTGGGGGGAAAATAATAAAATTAAAAAAAATAATAATAAAAAAATAAATTTTAATGAGTAGTATACTTCAGTTTTCTCTACAATTCTTATTGAAGGCCACATTACTTAGAAACTGAATCTCCAAGCATTATGGCAAGGATTAAAAATGATAGAAAAGGGGCTGGAGCAATAGCACAGCAGGGAAGGATTCGCCTTGCATACAGCTGTCCCAGGATCAATCCCCGGCATCTGATATGGTCCCCAAGCACCGCCAGGGAGTAAGTGCTAAGTACAGAGCCAAGAGCATTGCCAGGTGTGACCCAAAATGCCAAAAAAGTTATAAAACGTATTTTCTAAAATTGAACCATTTTTTAAAATTTTTTTATTATACCACCGTGAGACGATACAATTACAAAGGTGTTCATAATTGGTTCTTGGTAATACAGTATTCCAGCACCCATCCCTCCACCAGTTCCCCATTTCCACCACCAATGTACCCCACCCCTCCCACCCACCCCCAGGCTGCCCTCAATAGCAGATAGCCCTGTTTCCTCTCTTTCTCTCTCTCTGGTCTCTCTCTCTGTCTCTGCATCTCTCTCCCTCTTGTTTTACACATTGTGGCTAGCCCTGCAGATATTTAGAGTTTATCACTTAAGTCTCTTTGTGTATATTCAATGGTGAGTTTTAATCTGCCATTACCATTTCACACATTTAGTAAAACACTGGTATCAATTTATATCCTATTAATGAATGCAGTCATTCTATATCTGTCCTTTTCCTTCTGACTAATTTCACTCAGCATGATAGTCTCCATGTCCATCCATTTGCAGGTAAATTTCATAATTTCATCTTTTCTGACAGCCGCATAGTATTCCATAGTGTAGATGAACCAGAGTTTCTTTAGCCAGTCCTCTGTTCTCGGGCATTTAGGTTGTTTCCAGATTCTAGCTATAGTGAATAGCGCAGAGATGAATAAAGAAGTACAGATAGTGTTTCTGCTATATGTTTTTCGGTCTCTCGGGTATATTCCTAGGACTGCTATTGCTGGATCAAATGGGAGCTCAATGTCTAGTTTTTGGAGGAATGTCCATATTGTTTTCCAAAAAGGGCTGGACCAGTCGGCACTCCCACCTACAGTGGATGAGAGTCCCTTTTTTCCCACATCCATGCCAGCACTGGTTGTTCTTGCTGTTTTGGATGTGTGCCAGTCTCTGTAGTGTGAGATGGTACCTCATTGTTGTTTTTTTTTAATGTTTTATTATACCACAGTGAAACATACAATTACAAAGGTGATCATAATTGGTTCTTGGTAATACAGTATACCAGCACCCATCCCTCCCACCAGTGCCCCATTTCCACCACCAATGTACCCCCACCCCCTCCCGCCCACCCCCATGCTGCCTTAATAGCAGGTACCCCAGTTTCCTCTCTTTCTCTCTCTGTCTCTCTCTGTCTCTGCATCTCTCTCCCTCTTATTTTACACATTGTGGCTAGTCCTGCAGGTATTTAGAGTTTATCAATTAAGTCTCTTTGTGTATATTCAATGGTGAGTTTTAATCTGCCATTACCATTTCCCCACATTTAGTAAAATACTGGTATCTATTTATGTTGTATTAATGAATGCAGTCATTCTATATCTGTCCTTTTCCTTCTGACTAATTTCACTCAGCATGATAGTCTCCATGTCCATCCATTTGCAGGTAAATTTCATAATGTCATCTTTTCTGACAGCCGCATATTATTCCATAGTGTAGATGAACCACAGTTTCTTTAGCCAGTCCTCTGTTCTCGGCATTTAGGGTTGTTTCCAGATTCTAGCTATAGTGAATAGCGCAGAGATGAATAAAGAAGTACAGATAGTGTTTCTGCTATGTGTTTTTCGGTCTCTCGGGTATATTCCCAGGAGTGCTATTGCTGGGTCAAATGGGAGCTCAATATCTAGTTTTCGGAGGAATGCCCATATTGTTTTCCAAAAGGGCTGGACCAGTCGGCACTCCCACCAACAGTGGATCAGAGTCCTTTTTTCCCCACATCCACGCCAGCACCGGTTGTTCTTGCTGTTTTGGATGTGTGCCAGTCTCTGTGGTGTGAGATGGTACCTCATTGTTGTTTTGATTTTCATCTCCCTGATGATTAAAGATGAAGAGCACTTTTCCATATGCCTGTTGGCCATTCGAATTTCTTCTTTTTGGAAGCTTCTGTTCATTTCTTCTCCCCATTTTTTGATGGAGTTGGCTGTTTTTTTTCTTGTGAAGTGCTACCAGTGCCTGATATATCCTGGACATTAACCCCTTGTAGTGTGGGAAAGGATATTCACCCAATACCCATCTGAACCATTTTTTTAAACTGAATCAGTGTGCAACAGATCCTTACAGAGCTACTCCGGACTGAATTTCAGTTATAGAGTATTCCAACACCATCCCTCACTAGTGCATATTTCCCATCATCAACATGCCGCATTTCCCTCACACCCTTGCCCCCACAAACTGCCTCTACAGCGGAAAAATTCTTCTGTCTCTCACTTTCTCTTTTCTTTTACACATTAGCGTTTTGTAAAACAAAACATTAAAGGGTTATTATGTATATTCCTTTGCCTACTTTCTGTGCCAGTTCTAGTTCAGCATTACTATTCCCAACTATAATTCTCAAACTGGTCCGTTCTCTAGCTTACATACAATCCACTCACCACACCTTTGTAGTAGATTCCAACCCTTGAAAAGTCCTCCTTGCCCATTTTGCATGGCCTTGTTTAGTAATTTCAAACTATTTTTTCTCTATCCCACAAATGAATGCAGACATTCTATATCTGACCTTTTTCCTTCTAATTTCACTCAGTGTGATTCTCTCCAAGTCCATCCATTTATAGGCAAATTTCATGACTTAGCAGCATAGTATTCCTCTGTGTAGATGTATTATAATTTATCCAGTCATCTGTTCTCTGGGCACTTGGGCCAGATTCTGTACATCAGATTCTCGCTAGTGTACATAGTGCTGTAATGAACACAGAATCGCAGATGGTGTTTCTGTTGTGCATTTTTGGGCCTCCAGGTATATTATCAGAAGTGGTATTGTGGGGTAAATTGAAGCTCGATTTCCAATTTTTTGGAGGAATGTCCATATTGTTTTCCCAAAACGCTGTAGCAGTCAGCATTCCACTAATAATGAATGAGAGGGGCCAGAGTGATAGTATAGCAGGTAGGGTGTTTGCCTTGCATGCAGTTGACCCAAGTCCAATCCCAGCATCCTATATGGTCCCCTGAGAACTACCAGAAGTAATTTCTGAGTGTAACTCCTGAGCATAGTTGGATGTGACCCAAAAAGAAAAAAAAAAAAAAAAATGAATGAGAGTCTCTTTTCTCCTGGCATTCACACTAGCATTGCTTGTGCTTAATGAACTATGATTTTTTTTCCTCTAATAAAAATGAGCAATAAATAATCTTATAAGCAATATATTAAGAAAGCCAAACATTTAGATAGGTCTGAAGGACTGAAATCCAAGAAAGGAAAACAGGAAATAATCTGTGAGTTATGTTATGTATATGATGTTATGTTCTAAATAACTTGGACTGTAAAGGGTAAGAACCAGCACTTAGTCATTGGGGGACATTAGCACCGACCACCCACCTCTCCATTTTATAAAATATTGATAAATGTGTAGGAAAACAATGTCCAAACTTACTCCGAAGAGTGCAATATTATTTTCAGCTCTAAGTGTAGAAAAGAAACAATAAATCAAACATACTGCTCTTGCCCAATCCTCCCCAATTAAAACATGTGATTTAGGGGCGGAGCGATGACCCAGAGGGTAGGGCGTTTGCCTTACATGCGCGCGGCCCATGCCGGCCCAGATTCGATCCCGCGTCCCATATGGTCCCCCGAGCAACGCCAGGAGTAATTCCTGACTGCAGAGCCAGGAGTATTCCCTGTGTATCGCAGGGTGTGACCCAAAAAAAAAAAGTAAAACATGTGATTTAGTGTTAAGCAAAGAAAAAGGTGCATTTAAGTTATTCCTTCTAAACCAACAAATACTTTTAACCAAATAACAGAACAGGCAGCTTATTATATAGAAGAAAATTATATTCACAATTTATTTTCAATGACTCAAAACTTCTTGTTCAGTGATAAGTGTTGGTTACATAGAGGGGCTCAATTTGTATTTGGACAACATGAAAGTAAGAATTTTCTGAGCTTTCTCTTTCCTTCTCTGAACTAGTCCATGAAAAGCTAGCTACATTATTGTGATCACAATGAGTGTCTCTTTTAGACATGCAGCAAGATATTCACAGAGAGCTTTAGCTCCTACACACTGGGGAACCAAAGCACAGTTTGATTTGATGAGATGTTTGAAGAGGTTACAGATAGTAAATGCTTTGTTTTTGTTCTATTTGACCTATTTTTTTAGGATTGTATCAATATTCTTAGTTCACTGGTCCTGTGTTTGTATTACAGTTTAGAAAAGCAATGGGTAAATAGTTCCTGAACATTTTTAAAGCCAAGCAAAGAACAGGCCTAATTCTGCAGTAATATCTCCAATTCTTGTACTATTGCAGACATCTTCCCAAAAGAAAAATTTACATGTGCTTAGAGACTAAAGAAAGACTTTTGGAGGGGCTGGAGTAATAGTACAGTGGGTAGGATGTTTGCCTTGCATGTGGTTCGCTTGGGTTCGATCCTCAGCATCCCATATGGTCCCCGAGCACTACCAGGAATTAATTCCTGAGTTTAAAGCCAAGAGTAACCCCTGAGCATCTGAGAATTGCAGGGTGTGACCCAAAAATCAAAAACTAAAAAAGAAAGACTTTGGATCTCAAAGTTTTCCCTTTCTATTCCTAGCATATTATTTATAACTACTTACGTGGAATTAAAATTATTGATATGCCATTTAGCTCTTTATGATGCAATAGGATTTCTGTCAGTCTCTTAGAATTTCTTAAAATTCTCCGAAATTTAGAATTCTTAGAATTTCTTAGAATTCTCTTAGAATTCACAAAAGGCAAGAAGGCTATCTAAATAACAATGGAATATATTGATAACCTGTTAGGAAAGGAATGAAAATGACTGGTGTAGATAAATAAAATGCAATTAGAAAAGATAGGTTGAACGCATAAAAACTCAAGATAGCCTAATAGTTCTAAGTTGCAATGTATATGAAACATTATATTCAGTCAGACCAATAAACATCAGTAGTTATCTGCTCTAAGAAAATACTTCAGACTGACTGCACAACAGAAAAGTATAGTTTGTGGGCTCAGTAAGTTCAAGAGGATCTATCCTATGACTGGTTATATGCTCATATGGCATTTCTTGGTGGATGCAAGTATATATGTGTGCTGTGAAAGAATGAACTCTCTAGTGTCTTTTCTTGTCATAACATGAATCCTATAAGATCAGGGTATCACCCTCATACTATCTCTTTAGTTAGACTTCTTTTAGAGCTCCATCCAAAGACATTAAAAGGGAAATTAAGACTTCATCACATGAATTGGGGGAATTCAAATATCCAGTTCACTGGAGAGGTAGTACAGCTGTTACGGTATCTGCCTTGCATACAGCACATGCAGTCCACCCCCAGCACCCAATATAGTCCCCAATTCCACCAAGAGTAAGCCTTAAGCACTGGCAACTGTGACCAAAAAAAAAAAGTTCATAATTCCCTGTCAATTAAAAAACATAAATGTTTCTCTTATTTTTTAGGTACTATGGATGAAGAAAAGCAGATATTTTTCCTAAAGGATACCTTTCACGATAATGATGTCAGGAAACATTATCCATTCTCCCTTCAGGTCCAATTAAAGCCATAATAAGAAAAGATGGAGGACAAGACTGAGAAAATGCTAAAGGTCATTGTTAGACTCCTGGTTTCAATAAATTCTTCAAGCTTGAAAGCAAATACAAATATACAGATGGGCAAAATGAGATGAAGCTTTGTTTCAATGAAGGGGCTTAGAAGCAAGGTGTTATACTGCCTTCTGACTAGTGGACTAAAAATGTATTTTTAAACACATATGTGTATATTCAAATTGTCACCTGTCACGTGCCTTCTACTGTTCATTGATTTTCTCAAGCAGGCACCAGTAACATCTCCATTCATTGGGAATGAGGTCCATTACTGTAACTGTGTTTGACATATCAAATACACCATGGGTAGCTTGCCAGGCTCTGGGTTCATCCCAGTCTTTTTCTATGTCAGACCATCATGATTATTTTATCATGTGGGCATAAATCCAAACTATTTAGGTTGAAAGCATGTCCTCTTTTTAGGTTAATCTGGCATTTTCTGTTTGGCCTTTTCTTGGTTGTTCTATTCTCACCAGAAGTCAGTACAAAATACTAATCTTGACTCAGAATATAATTACTTTAATTTTTTAAAAAAATTTGACACTTAACTATACCTATTTTTAGGTCTTTATTTTTTTTTACCCATGAATGAATTCTGAGTCTTATAAAAAGCTCAAGTGATTATAACATTTTTATCTTTACTTTTTTGCTATGTTGTATTATATTAATTGATATTCAAATTATATTTTATTAATTATGGATTGTTTGAATACGTATATTAGAGGATCAGTAAGCTAATACAATAATAACAACTGATGCAAAGAAGTTTTTGTTGTTTGTTTTTCTTTTGGGGTCACACTGTGTGACACACTCAGGGGTTACGCCTGGCTCTCTGCTCAGGAGTTACTCCTGGCAGTGCTTGCTGGACCATGTGGGATGCCGGGTATCAAACCCAGGTTGGCTGCATGCAAGGGAAATCCTGTATCCACTGTGCTATAGCTCCAGCCACTAAAGGAGCTAATAAGAATGGTTATTACTATATAAAATGAGAGTTAAAATACAGCTAATTTAGCAACAAATCACTACAAGCATTTTCAAAAAATTAATTCCAGTAGGAGAGGGAAAGCAAGGTAATAGTGACTTCTAGAATAAACTATTTCAAAAGGTTCAAATGAAAATGAATAGAAAAAACAAGTGTGTCTATGGGGGGGTAATACCTTCAAAGAACAGACAGGATAAGGATAATGTTTTCTAAAGTTAGGTAAATACCTCACAGTTGTAAAACTCATTAAGAAAATGAAATACTCAATTCAGAAAGATAAGATCATATTTGCATCTACAGGAAGTTATAATTTTACCATTTCTATGAAGATTTAAAGGCCATTGTTCTTGAATGTTTCTTTTAAAAGTCTTCTCAAATTGGGGCCGGAGCGATAGCCCAGCGGGTAGGGCGTTTGCCTTGCACGCAGCCGGCCTGTGCCAGCCCAGGTTCGATCCCCGCATCCCATATGGTCCCCTGAGCACCGCCAGGAGTAATTCCTGAGTGCAGAGCCAGGAGTAACCCCTGAGCATTGCCGGGTATGACCCAAAAAAAGCAAAAAAAAATTTTAAAAAAATTAAAAAATAAAAAGTCTTCAAAAAAATAGACAAACTGACTGAAAAAGAATTGTGCTGATGATTTAGAATAGACAAAAAGTTGTTTCCTATCGCTTTAGTTATCTTTAAAAAGCCTCAGGATCTGGTTATATGAGTATTTATAGCATGTAGTATAAATAAACATCTTTTAAAAAGGGACTTTGTTTAAGATGTTTATTAACATGGGAATTTCCAGATACTAGAGCTAATGACTTAATTTATTACATGTTGGAGAAGGGAGTAAACTAAGAATGAGTAAGCTAGCAAGAGAACTCTACTTTTCAAAGATACTTATTAAATATTATCCATTTCCTTTACTCTTTCTTTTGTTCTTGCTTTGTATATATTCTTTCATGTTCACAGAACTTCACTTTCTGAAGTTTGAACTGATATTCAAAGAAATGCAAAATAGCAATAATTCTCACAACATGTATATTTGATATTGGCTTTTAACCTTTTTTATCTTGCTACATTACCTTTCATTAGTATAGTTATATTAAGGCTCCATCTGGTAAAATGGTAGATATAATTAATGATGCCCTCTCCCTACCACAAATGTTACTTAGGCCATTGGAAACTCACACTTACAATTATTATTACTAAAGGTCAAATAAACATAAGTTTTGTTGTCCTCTTGAAAAGAGACATTAATCTAAACTGAAAAGAAAAATGTTTGCAACAAAAAATGAATCAAAAATTCCATGTATGTTCTTGTATTGGGGTCTTATGTTCTATAAGCAGAGTGTGTTTCATCACTCCCATATGCCTTTATGGGTAAGAATACGTACTCTTTTTTCCATTGATCACTTTTCTTTCAGGAATGCTGTAGGTTACGTGTAACACATGGTATAACTAAAAATGAAGACCACATTTTTTTTCTTTTTGGGTTACAGCAATGATCAGGGCTCAGCCATGTTCAGGGGTTACTCCTGGCTCTGCACTCAGGAATTACTGAAATAACTGATGGGACTTGGGGGACCATATAGAATGCCAGAATCGAATCCAGGTCAGCCGTATGCAAGGCAAATGCCCTACCTGCTGTACTACCACTCTGGCCTCTAAATGGAGACCATGTATCCAAATCCCATGAGACTTAACATGATTGAGAAAGTTGCTTTTATTTCATTAAGCTACCTCATTCAGTGATTGGAGACTGCCTTGAAGACTTGGGAATTAAAACGTTATCATTTCCAAATATTTTTTGTAAACTAGTATAAGATTTTGAAATATGTTATTTAAAACCCAGAAAGAGGTGTTCAATTCTGTGCTAATTTATCTCTCATTTCTAAAAATCAGAGGGTTCTAATGAAAGTAATAAAACAGAGTACTTTAGTTTATTCCTTAAATACAATAGAAAGAAATTAAGAGTAAAAAGAAAAGGCAAATGTATTTTTATATATAACAATAATTCAGAAAACAATTTTATAAATTGTCTTTCAAATACAAAAGAGAAATAGATAGGGCCAGAGTAATACTAGAGTGAGTAGGCATTTGCCTACCCATGGTGGACCCAGGTTTAATCCCAGCACCCCATATGGCCCCCAAGAAAAACAGACATTTTTCCTTAAGGATACCTTTCAGGATAATGAAGTCAGGGAACATTATCCATTCTCCCTTCAGGTCCAATTAAAGCCATAATAAGAAAAGATGGAGGACAAGACTGAGAAAATGCTAAAGGTCATTGTTAGACTCCTGATTTCAATAAATTCTTCAAGCTTGAAAAGCAAATATAAATATACAGATGGGCAAAATGAGATGAAACTTTGTTTCAATGAAGGGGCTTGATTCCCACCCCGCAGGGCAGAAGTAAGCGCTAACCACCACTGTGCGTGGTTTCCCCAAGCCCAAAACAAATAAATAAAATAAGTAGAGAAATAAATGTCCTAGGAAGCATTATCACATGTCAATATAGTATTGTAAAGAAAAAAAAGGGGAAGAAAGGAACAAAATCTTACAACATTTATTCTAAAGAGCAATTGGATAAATTCATCTGGGATGGTTGGGAAAAGAAAAAGATTCTTCTAAACAGAAGGAATGTCCTATGAAAGGGTCACGAGAGATCATTTTTAAAAGGGTAAGCAGAGAAAGGTTAGCCCAGAAAAGCTCTAGGAGTCCCCAGACCATGAATCCTGTATGCCAGGCTCAGATTTTACAAACGAGACCAAAAGCTTCAGCAGAACCCTCCTGCTGACCCTTCAGAAAAAAAGCTGTCATGCTGGAGAGAGGGCCTTAAGGGAGGAATAACCCGAGTTTCCAAACTGGGGCTCTCAGTCTTACAGAGGGCGGAAACTGAATTTTGCCAGTGAGAGGACAGCACCCACATAGAGGAAGAGCAATGTACAGAACCTTCCTAAGGGGGCTGTAACAATGGTCCGTGCATAGGGCATTTGCCTTGCATGTCGCCGACCCGGTTTTGATCCTCGGCATCCCACATGGTCCCCCGAGTACCGCCAGGACTAATTCCTGAGCCAAGAGCCAGGAGTAACCCCTGAGCGTCCGCCGGGTGTGACCCAAAAGAGGGGGGTTAAAAAAAAAGAAACTTCCTAAGAAGAGAATAGGGCGTCTTACTGCCCAGAAAAAGAGCGTGAAGAACAGCCTGAGAGCAAGAGCAGAAATGCCAACTCCAGCTTGAGACCAAAAAAGTCAAGTAAGCCTGAAAGACACCCTACACCCTTGTCCTTTAAACCCTATTTGGCATATAGTCTGCACTGTCACACAACAATGAGTTGAGTCAACATAATGCAAAGCATATTGAGATGTGATTGTGACAGATCTACCGGAAGCTGGACATGCCTGGTAATAACTAAACTAGGAAGTGGTCTCCTTGTCTCTCTGGGTACAGCTCAATACAAACTACGCAGGGGGCTCTTGCTAGTGTACACGAATTATCTGCATTATATGACAAATATTTTGATGTTTAAAACAGGCAGACTGGGGCCGGAGCGATAGCCCAGCGGGTAGGGCGTTTGCCTTGCACGGCGGCCTGTGCCAGCCTGGGTTCGATCCCGGCATCCCATATGGTCCCCTGAGCACCGCCAGGAGTAATTCCTGAGTGCAGGGCCAGGAGTAACCCCTGAGAGTCGCCAGGTGTGACCCAAAAAGCAAAAAAAAAAAAAAAAAATAAAAAAAAATAAAACAGGCAGACATGATATTTATTGGAAGAAGGCTATGAGTGGGTGTTGTACAGGCAATAATGAAAATGTGTTGATTTCTTTTCGTTTCTGCTTCCTTCCCAACATCCCTTCCTTTATAGAAACTAAGAGTGAGTTGCAGTCACAAGGCTCCAGAGAAGAGCTGAGCCAAAGTGGCAAGTTTCTTTCCTAGGAATTTGCATCATGAGCAAAGAAACAAGGGATCAAGGCAGTTGAAAATGAGTCATCTATTGTCTGCTCTAATACAGAAAACACATGAGTTCTCCAAAATACCCAAATCCTTCACTTCCCTAGGCCTGGTTATTCAGCAGTTCATTCCATCAGTAAACTGAATGCAGTAAATGAGCTTCTTCCTTCCTTTTTCTTTCTCCCTCCCTTTCTCCTTCCCTCCTTTTGTTCCTTCCTTCCTTCCTTCCTTCCTTTCGTTCCTTCCTCCTATTATTCCTTCTTCCATCCGTCCTCCCTCTTTCCCTTCTTTCCTTCCTTCCTTCCTTTCCTTCCTTTCTTCCTCGTTTTTCCTCTTGCTCCTGTTATTCATTCATTCATTTGTTCCTTTCTTCCTTCCTCCCTTCCATCCTTCTTATTCTTTGCCTTCCATCTTTCTTCTATCCCTCACTTCCTACCCTCGTTCCTTTTTTATTATTGAACATTCAGAGCAATGTTATGTCTAAGGAATGCTGATGTATGTCTTTTTCAGACTTCATATAGTATTTTATCTCATATTTTGCTAGGTTAAATAGTCATATAAATCATTCAGTTATAACGACTATTAAATCTGACAGAGAAGTCTATTTTGAAAAACCTTCACTATCTCATAACATGAATTAATGGTAAGAGAACATGGTATATGGTTTTGCTGACATAGTTTATGATCTCTGTTGTTGCTTAGCAGAATACAGAAATAACCTCTAATTCACCTAGCATCAAACTTAATTCTGACCCTAAACTTGGTCAAATATCAGTGACTCAGTTGGGGCTCTGGTAGAAAATGACAATAAAGAGTGTAAAAGAGAAAGATAGAGAGTAAAAGTAACAGTTAGGGAAGGAACAAAAGTGTTACATAGACTCACCTGGAAATGAAAGTCTGCAAAAAGTTAATTTAGCATGGCAAAGGGAAACATTCCCTTTCTCTTTCTCTCCTTACCATAAACCCTTGGTGAGAAACAATATATCTACCTGCTAGATGGATAGATTATACACTGTAGACGGCAGAAAAAAATTCTAGGAAACCAGCTAATGTCTTTGAATAATTTATTTTTAAAATAATGAACTAGGGCCGGAGCAATAGTCCGGAGGGTAGGGCGTTTGCCTTGCACATGGCCGGCCTGTGCTGGCCGGGTTCGATCCCTGGCATCCCATATGGTACCCCGAGCACTGCCAGGAATAATTCCTGAGTGCAGAGCCAGGAGTAACCCCTGAGCATCGCTGGGTGTGACCCAAAAAAGCAAAATAAATAAATTAATTAAAATAAAATAATGAACTAGAATGAAAACTAACATGATTGTTTATAAGATTTTCCCTAAATAGCAACTATATTTCTATGTGTTAAACAATGAATTAAAATCAAATAATTAGCTTCTATTTCTATCTCAAATGTAAAATCTTCATAAGTAAAACATTTCTACATCTATCCCAATCTCATCAATTAACATTTTGATCCAAGTAAATGATCTTTTTAAAAAATGTGTTATGCTTTTTGTATTTTGGTCACACCCAGCAATGCTCAGGGGTTACTCCCAGCTCCACACTCAAGAATCTCTCCTGGCAGAGCTCAAAGAGTCAGATGGGAGTCCGGGGATCCAATCAGGGTCAGCCATGTTCAAGGCAAGTGCCCTAACTTGGTAAGGGAAAAGTAAAATCTTAGTAAGCAAAAAGATTTTGCATCTATCTCAATTGCATACACTGTCATTTCCTAAGTTCAATATAGGGTCAACTACTGTTTATATGATATAGAATGAATGCATTCACTCAGAGCCTAATTAGGACATGTATATTTCTTTATACAGCGAGATCAAATACTTATATAGCACATACAAGTTTGGGGCCGGAGTGTAGCCCGGGAGGGTGCGCCCGGGTAATCCCGGCTCCATATGGTCCCCGGCCACCAGGGGATTCCTGAGTGCAGACCAGGAGTAATCCCTGAGCATGCCGGGTGGATCCAAAAAAAAAAAAAAAAAAAAGTTTATATATGTGCACATATGTGCATATTTATATTATATATTATAGACACACAGACACACACATATACACACACAAAGACAATATTTAAGTCTAACTAGATTCAATAAAAAATACAACAACTATAAAAATAAAGGTCTTAGGAACAGCCAGTGAAAACAGACAGTAAGTGCAGCAAAACCTCTTTTGGCTCTCCAGAATGAACACAGGTTTCCAGGGGGAAATCGTATAGTCCTAATATGCAATATAGATCACACGTTAGTGCAGGTGCGTAATAAAAATGTTGAAGTTCTGCTATTGTAGCTCTTCAATATAAGATCAACAGATAATGTTTTGACTCTAATTTATCTCATTTGCCTTGATCAGTAATTAATAAGTAGTGGAATGTTAGAAAATTACTATTTTATGCTTCTGAAATAGCTCTTTGAAAGTACCCATTGGAGCTTCAGGCAACCCAAAAGTTATTTGTAATTCAGAATTATCTGTTCCATGGCATTTCCTGAGAATAAAAATATAGCACAAGTATTTCCATCAATTAGTATGCTCAACTTTAGAAAATAAGCAAACCCACTGATGTCTAAATGCACTAACTACAATGATATTACATTATATTTTTCAAAGAAACCTCGGTATCCTGCTTTGAATTCAAGCAAGGAAACATAAGGATCTGGTAATCCAGAGATAACGTACAAAAACTTTACACCCCATCTCAGATTCCGTGACACCGGGTTAAAAAACCTCAATACAGCATGATCTGTAAAATACAATAGTTAACAATTCGTATGGCAAGAGGAGAAAATGACATCTGCCTAGGGCTCCACAAAACCGTCAGTCACTGCCCTAAAACCATGTGTGTGTCAAAGTTGAGAAAAGTGACCCAAGGTCAAAGTCCAAGAAATTGCAAAAGGGAGGCAGGTAGCAGAAGGGGGTGCAGGTCGGGACACGCAATTTACAAGTGGAGAGTGGAGAAAGGAGTCTTCCTCCCAAACCTTATCCTGCAAGGAGCTCTCGCCTGTAGTCCGCTGGGAGGAACAGCCAGGTTCCAACCGGTGGATGTTCTCATTCTCCCGGGATCACTTCTTAAGCCCCAGGTTCTCGCCTCCGCCCGGTAAACCACACGGAGTCCCAGAGCCAGGCAGATATTGACCTGCCGCCCCTAGCCGCTGCTAGGAGGCACTTCGGGGAAACTTTGCAGCAGGCTGAGGTCCTGGGGAGACAAACCCCACTTCCAGCGCTCTGGCTACGCTGGCTCGGCACGGCCGGGGGCGGAAAGAGAAAAGGATGCCCGATTTACTCACAGTTGGCCTCGGAGACGACAATCACTAAGGCGAGGCACGGCAGCAGCGCCCCGCGGCGCCCACCCGGGACCCTCATAGCGAAGAGACCGGAGGCGGGCGCGGGGACGTGGCGCGCGGTGCGAGTGGGAGCCGCCGGCCCCGGCAGCTGCTCTCCCAGGACTGCTGCGCAACGGAGCTCGCTGGAGCAGCCCGAGCCGGGGGCGGAGGGGACTGCCCGGTCCCAGCCCCCAGCCCTGCAGGGGAAGTGATAATGAGGACATTTCCAGGAAGCTCGGCGGTGCGGGAGGCTGGGCTCCGCGGGGTGGCGGAGGCCTAGTAAACAGAGCAGAAACGCCCTCCCCTAGCCCTGCCCCCGCAAGCCCGCGGCCCGGCCCGCTCACTCTGGAAAAAAAAAAGTTTCCCACGGGCAAGGGGACGTCTAGGGGCCTGAGAACTTGGAGGACTCAAGGACAGGGTGTCAGTGAGCAAGCTTTAAAGACTGACATGGTCGACGTCAAACCTCTCTTGCTCTTCTTGGCTTCTCGCTGCCTTCCCCTTTCCCAATACCAAGGAGCGTTTGTTGTCCTCTGAGTGTGACAATTATTAAACCAAGAGTTTCAAAAGCAGCCAGCGACCACCGGGTCCTCGAGAGAGAGAATGCTGTCCTTAGGTTGCGATGCAGAGATTATTTCAGAGGTGTGGATTACCATCATCAACGCCTAACGCCAGGTAGCCTCAAGACTGGGATCCTCACTATGCAGTAGCTCACTGCGCCCCTGTATTTGGCCTTCAATAGTCATAGGGTCCATATTCCCTTATGCAACCCCAAATCCCAGCCTGAAGAGTTGGGGGTAGGGCGTAATAAATCTGCCAGCTTCTCAGGTAGTTTGGTACTTGCATGAACTTGTTTTTCCTCCACCAACACCTGTCTGTCAGGTAATTGGCCTCTTGCCTGGTCTTGGATTCAGTGACAGATTTGGAAGAGGTGAGGCTGGTGAGAGGTTGTACAAGACACAAGGTCCACCCTCCATTCTCTAGTAGCATGACCCAGCCAATCACCATAGAGATTGAGAACCGCCTGCCCATGGCTGCGGCTTCCTTGCGCTCAGCTGACCCTGTAAGTGCAATTTTAGGAATTCCAGCAGCTGTAGAACCCTATTAGTAGAAACCCACCCTCTTTTTTCAATCAGTGCAGTTACGGCTAAGAGATATATCGCTAAAAAAAAAAAAAAAATGGTGAACTCTAAAACTGGGTGATCCCTGGTGCGGAAAATCACAAATCCCGCTCTTAGCACTTGGATTTTTTTCTGGTTGTTTTGGTTTGGGGTCACACCTGGTAGCGCTCAGGCATTCTGCCTGGCTCTGTGCTCAGGGAGGTCACTCCTAGCTTTGTGCTCAAGGGTCACTCCTGGCAGGGCCCAGGGATTGTCAGCACATAAACTAAGCATCCTGCTAATCCATTTGAAGTTTTCTAAACCCTTTGAAGCCCTCCCGTCATTTGTGGTACAGGTAAGCATCAGACAAGACTTAGAAACTCATATCTGGTTCCTCTGCAGGAGGACTGAATTGGGAAAACGCCCTGTTTGCATTTGGATTTGGTTTTATTGGTTCTCTTGCTAAAGCTATTAACAGGGAAGCATTCGGTATCAATCTTATCTAAAAGTGCACTTGGACATCTTAGCTCACATGACCACATATAGTTATGAATTTATGAACAAAAAAAGTATTTTAGATTTCTAAAATCTAAAAATTCACCAGTAAGCTAAGGGACTTGGTAATCGTTCATCTGAGAAAAACTTCCTATTTAATTGAACAAGCAGGGCCTGGAAACACTCTACCATTTGTATAAATGGGGAAAAGAGGAAATCAATATAGTCTTAAAGAAAACCTGGGAAATTTCTGGTTGTGTGTATGTTCATGTGTCTTCTGCACTTGGGTTTTGCCTTTAAATATAGTTACTAGAATAAGTGAGGCAAAAAACATTTCTACTCTGGGATAATTTTGATAAATAAGAACTAAGTTTAATAATTTTAAAGGTTTAATTTTGAACACACATAGTTTTTTTAATTATAATTCAGGGGGGCCATGCCTATGCTGTTCTACCTGTGTTGTTTGGGCCAGGAATTAGACTATACAATCTCACAGAAGAAATAACTGTCTTTGTTTTGATTAAGTTTAATAATAAGGATTCATTTCCATTGCTAAACCACATTGCTAAAATAAATTTGGATATACTTTTGAAACTGGTAATTAGATTTACAGGTAAAATGTTTCTTTGATATCTTAAGATTACATTATAAAAAAAATAGTCAGAACTAGAAATTGAGCTCCCTTTTGACCCAGCCATACCACTCCTGGGAATATACCCTGGGAAGCCAAAAACACAAAGCAGAAACACAATCCGCACTTTTATTTTCATAGCAGCACTATTCACAATAGCCAGAACCTGGAAACAACCAGTATTCCCGAGAACTGATGACTGGATAAAGAAACTGTGGTACATCTACACAATGGAATACTATGCAGCTGTTAGGAAAAATGAAGTTATGAAATTTGCCTATAAATGGATGGACATGGAAAGGATCATGTTGAGTGAAATTAGTCACAAGGAAAGAGAGAGACATAGAATGACTGCATTTATTTGCATGACATCAATATATCAGGTGGTCTTACCAAAAGTGGAAATTACCACAAACATGGGGAAGTCAGAGGTTAGGCAAGACAGAGAAGGGAACATGTGTGAATAAATGCCGAAAGGTCTGATACCAACATAGAACTGAGCATGAAATACAGGCCAAAAAATGCACATGATGGCTTCTAAGTGTATGTAGTGCAACCCACAAGGAAAAGAGAGAGAGGGAGAGAGAAAAGAGATAAAGAACCTGCCATTTAGGCAGGCTCTGGGAGGGGGAGGGAACTGGGGACATTGGTGGTGGGAAATGGGCACTGGTGGAGGGCGGGGTGCTGGAACGCTATGTGACAGAAACCTCCAAACATGAACAACATTGTAATTATATATCTCACGGTGGTACAATAAAATGTTTAATTAAAAAAGTCAGAAAATTAGGAGAATTTATTTACATTTTTCTGATCTAAAACATTCTGATGCACATTTTACAATTGCTTATTCATTTATGAATTTATGAAAGTTTAAAGGCAAACCTCATAAGAATTCTGTTACAACTAATAAATATAAGGAAAACAATTCTGAATCTAAAGTTAGCAAATGTATAATTTTGTTAGGTTAAGTATCACTGTCACTGTATCCCCCCCCGCCCAGTAACATCTCCATATGTCCTGTCTCATGTTAGTAGAGCTCAAGGGCATCTGCTTGCTCCAGGAACATGAAGAGCCTCAAACCATTCCATCAGGTCATGGGAATGAGGTCCATAATTGTTACTGGTATTTGGCATATCAAATATGACATGAGTAGCTTGCCAGGTTCAGCCGTGAGGGTGGCGTATAAAGAATATTTTTTTTCAGAAAAGGAAACAATTGTTTCAAGGCCAAAATGACTATATATGGAATGTAATGAATTCACATACATTATAGAACAGTGTGTGAATATAAAAAATATACATAAGTTTTTAAGGAAAAAAACTTAAGAAAAGCAGTTTTTTGTATTGCCAAAGAAATACTATGCAGCTTTCAGGAAAAATGAAGTTATGAAAATTGCCGATGAATGAATGGACAAAAGAGTATCATGCAGAGTGCAATGAGTCAGAAGGAGATGGCAGGTATAGAATGACTGCATTCGTTGTGGGGGTGCGGGGTGTTAAGAAAAAATAATATGAGGCTAATATCCAAGGCCAGACAAAACAGTGGCCAGGCCAGGAGGATTTTTCAAAGATTGGAATCTACTCAAGTGTGTGGGGCCAGAGGTTAGTAAGACAGAGAAGGTATCAGTTTGCCAATAATATTTGGAAATGCTAGACTAGAACTGAGTATTGAAAGTAGATCAAGGGATATAAATGATGACCTCTCCATGTCTATGTTGCAAGTGTCGATGTTGTGTCTCTGCACAAAAAGAAGAGGAGACAGAGGCAGACAGACAGACAGACCGACAGACAGAAGAGTGCCTGCAATAGAGCACTATTGCAGGGAGAAGGGGTGAAACAGGGCATATTCGTGTTGAAAAATGTGCACTGGTGGAGGGATGGTTGTTGGAACACTGTATGGCTGAAATCCGGTCATGAACAGCTTTGTAATGGCTCATTGCAAGGTGAATCAACAAAATAAAACTAAAAAAAAAAAGAAAAAAATATAAAAGTAGCTTTGTGTATTGGACAAAGGGGATAGAATTTACTACATTGTAACACTTGCTTTTAAGTTTTAATATCTATAATACAACTCCTGTGAAACTAGAGTTTCATTTCTTTGGGGCTGTGGGGTGGGGCAATAGGACAGGTTTGGGCCACACCCAGATGTGCTCTAGGCTTTCTCCTGGCTCTGTTCTCAGTGATTGGTGTTTGCACTCGTTTGGGATGGCTCGTGCCTGTGTTCAAGTGTATTCAGTTCTGGATATGAAGCAGAATCAGATGCATTCATAGCAAGCACCTAAACACCTCCCTGTACTATCTTTCATTTATTTTCTTTTTTACTTTTGCTGTAAAGGTTGCTTATTGCCCTTACCACAAACTCCTGCAGGGACACATCCACTAGGGAGGTGACGGCTTCCCGAGACCAAAAAGACTGGGCCCGGTCCACTGCAGCTGCTCCTAAAACCAAGCCCCATTCAGAGGGAGCTCAGGCTGCCTGCTGGGTGAGCGGCCACTCTGTCCAGAAAGAAGGCTCTCTGTGTGTCCTCAGAGATGAGGGCCACCAGAAAAAACACACAGAATTTCATAATCATTCTTACACTTTACTAAAGAAGGACAAGTTTGAATCCCTTGGTGGCAGGCCACTTCAATTCCATTCTCAGACACATCCAGCTTAACTTTGTGAACCAACTGGGAGACAGGTAGAAAAAACACAGAACACCTCATGGCTTTGTGTGTCTTCCTGTGGAGGATCCATGATTATTTTCGCTATGTCATTCTCGTTGTAGTACATACGCTGCTGGAGCGAGCACTATCATTTCTTATGTCTAAAAAAAAGGACAAAAGCTTTCTTGATTGTGGTCAGATTTTACTAGCATATTATGAATTATCTAAGTAATTCTCCTAGAAAACAGTGATATGATTGATTATCAGAAAAAGTCATAGCCCCAAATAAGCCTACTATTCATTTTAGGAGAATTGATTTTTATTTATGACCATGGAAAGTTTTTCAATTGCTTTGGGGGAAGGGGTAATTAAACACTGTTTAAACACTGCTTTAAGATGATCTATGTAAGTATGTTTTAAATATTTTAATATCTCTGCCTATAAATGGATGGACTTGGAGAGTATCATGCTGAGTGAAATTAGTCAGAAGGAAAGGATAGATATCTGCATATATATAAATATATTACATATGCACACATAATAGTTATGTCATATATAAATATAGTATATGCATAAAATATTTAGTTTAGTATAGATAAGTATACAAAATAGCTGTTTTAATATAAATAAATATATTTAGTTACAAAAAGCTTTTCGAGGTGACTACAAGAGTCCCCTCACAGTAAGCCTGGCAGCACGGTGTATTTGTATGCCAAATACCAGTAACAATTATATTAGGTCATTCCCATGGTTTGAGGCTCTTTATGTTCCTGGAGCAAGCAGATGCCCTTGGGCTCTACTAGCATGAGACAGGACATAAGGAGATGTTACCGTGCCTGCTAGAGCAAATCCATGATGAACGGGAAGATAGTGATAGTGATAGCGATGACAAAGCATAGAAATCAAAATTCTAAGAGTAGGGGCCAGAGAAATAGTACAGTGGGCAGGGTGCTTGCGTTGCATGTGGCCAACACAGGTTTGATCCCTGGCATTCTATATAGTCCCTCAAACCCTGCCAGTAATGACCCCTGAGCTCAGAGCCAGGAGTAGGCCCTACGAGGTGTGGCCCCAAAACAAACAAATTCCAAGAATAAAGTCTTTAAAGAAAAAATATGGGAACTTGACTTTTAATAAAACCCACAATACTTTTTTTTTCCTTTTTGGAGAAATACATAAATATTAGTCCAATTTAATAAACTGATGTCATAAGAAACATTGGCAATAAAGAAATGCATTGAACCCCTGGAGGGAATTGTTGGAGTCCTGGACAGTATCAGGGAACAATTTCCCTTTTACCTCATTGGCTGGTGACAGATGTACAAAATCCCACAAAATCCACTAGTCCAGCACAGTTCTAAAAAGGCTTTTACTTATCACCAATAATAAAACAAACTGCTACTACAATCCAAGGTGATAGGATCTCCCAAGTCTATGCTGATCAGATTTCTCTGACTATGTGCTCAGGCCAAGATCTCCTACTAAGATGGACACTTCTTTTCCAAAAACACCACTTTTTCTCTCTCAAATGGTGCCA
This sequence comes from Cryptotis parvus, assembly GCA_021461705.1. NCBI lineage: Eukaryota > Metazoa > Chordata > Mammalia > Eulipotyphla > Soricidae > Cryptotis > Cryptotis parvus. The sequence continues at coordinate 53,586 of JAJIBD010010214.1, read as the reverse complement.
AAAGACAAAGGCCGGCCCTCCTTTGTGGCTGGTCTTTGCAAAGCCAAAGATCAGGACTCATATGCAAATCTCCAGGTAAACCACACCCAACTCAGGTCTATACACATGCTAATTGACAGGGTCTCAGTCCCTTCTTTCATTACAGTCTCTTCTGCAAAGCACTGTGAAGAAGGGACTGGCAAAGGAATCACACCTAAAACAAAAGCATCTCAGGATGTATAACATGAGAAAATAACATTACAATTTCATATTATGAATTCTATGTAGCTAAATGGCTATCTCTTCACAAGGTCCTTGTTCATTCTATTCTGCTCCAGGATAATTTTAGTGCTCTGCTCTCTGTTTTACTGAAAGGGTCGTGTTCACCTGCCTGAGGCAAGCCAGCATGCCCCATCCTTTAATCTTAACAGAGCTGATTTCTAAAGGGTGGTCCTAAGATAGGTAGGTGGTTTCCTCCTGGTAAATAATAATTGTCCTAGGTTGGGACCTGTGGGGGATAAGAGAAAAATGCTCAAACTAGATAGCACTGGATTCATTATAGAAATTATAATGATATGTCAAGAGGTACTAAAATCAATCTGTCTTGTTTGCATCTGCACCCATGCTCCTATTGTGTTTTGCAGAAGAGGAATCACTTTAGCATGAGGCCCTAGCCTTAAGGCAATGCAAATGAATTTAAACTGCAAAGACCCAGAGCCACTTATGGTGGCACCATAACTCAATGTGAGTATTAATGAGTGTGTTCAAAAATCTGTGAAACCTCCTAAGAGTCTAGTAATATGATCTGGTTAGTTGTGGTTTTAGTTCTAAAGTATTGTGTACTACTGTAGAAACGAAGAACATGAAAATTGGCTTTCAGTAGGAGGTCTTCAGTAGGAGGTTGAACAGGGTGGTGGCTGGGTAGGACCAGAAGGGCAGCATTACACCAAGGATGGAGGGAAGTGGTCATTCTAGAGGCGATCTGCTAGAAGGGACTCCTTATGAAGAGTTCAATAAAGCACATTTAATGTGTTCTAGCTGTGCTTATAGAGAATACTTAACCAAGTTTGGTTGTTTTTGCCTTTTTAGGTCACACCTGGCGATGCTCAGGGGTTACTCCCACCTCTGCACTCAGGAATTCCTACTGGCGGTGCTTGGGGGACCATATGGGATGCCAGGGATCAAACCCAGTTTGGCTACTTGCAAGGCAAATGCCCTCCATGCTGTACTATCACTCCGGCCCTAACTAACCAGTTTTATAAGAACTAAACTTGATTAGCAAATAGATTATTTTTACAATAGTTATTTGGCATACTTTGGAAGAAAGTGAAATGTAACAGTTATTCATAATGACTCTTTATAGGCCTCAAAAGATTATACTTGGTCATTTTTGTGGATTTTTTAACCCATAAACCAGAATGCAAATCATTTTTTTTTTTTTTTTTGCTTTTTTGGGTCACACCTGGCGATGCTCAGGGGTTACTCCTGGCTCTGCACTCAAGAATCACTCCTGGCGGTGCTCGGGGGACCATATGGGATGCTGGGATTGAACCCGGGCCAGCACAGGCCGGCGCGTGCAAGGCAAACGCCCTACCTGCTGGGCTATCGATCCAGCCCACGCAAATCATTTTAAATATCTTAATATATATTTGTATTAAATTACTGTGAGATGCACAGTTACAACGTTGTTCATGTACAGTCATACAATATTCCATCACCCATCCTCCATCCTTTCACGTGTATCTTTTTTTTTTTTGTTTGTTTTTGGGTCATACCCCCGGCAATGCTCAGGGGTTTCTCCTGGCTCTGCACTCAGGATTTACTCCCCGGCGGTGCTCCGAGGACCATATGGGATGCTGGGGATCGAACCTGGGCCAGCATGGGCAGGCCGCGTGCAAGGCAAATGCCCTACCCGCTGGGCTATCGCTCCGCCCCCTTCATCACCCATCCTTTCAACAATGTGCATTTATCACCACCAATGTCCCCAGTTTCCCTCCCATCCCCACATTCACCTGCCTCTTTGGATAACAAATTTGCCTGATACCTGATATATATGATTTGCTAAGATTACATCTTTATTTTTTTATTTGACTTACACTGATTAAAAACAAAAGTCCATTTTCTAAAATTGTGCAAACTGGATAATGAAGAATTTGGTGTAAATCTCAAAAGGGTCATCTCAATGATGTGTCTTGAAAAAAATTCCTTAAGATTTGGAAAATGAGCAACTGACTATGTGGATTGAAACTGGGTAAAAAGAATTAGGAGAAAAAAACCAGCAATGAACATAGGGGGCCAGACCAAAAGTACATTGTGTAGGCATTAGCATTACATGCAGCAGACCGGGAATTTGATTCTCAGCATCCCTGGAAACCCATATGAACTCACGAGAACTTCCAGGAGTAATTCCTAACTGCAAAGCAAGTAAGTGCTGAACATTGTTGGATGACACACTATTGAGCTCTAGGCTCCTGCTGCAAAGCTTATGTTAAGAGCTGCTCCCTGCCTTTAGAGGATCTACAGAGCAGATACAATGGGAACATGGGCAGAATTGGACTGATTTCTTAATTTATAAGGCAAAATATCCTTATTATGAATCTGGTACAGCACTATTTTTCCCCATGGGTCCCCACAGGGCAGGGGAAGGTAGAGGGAAATGCTGAGGTGCCCCACTCAAAATTCAGAGCAGGGTTCAGATCCCCTTCTGTCCCATGGTATTGGTGGCCAGTGGATAGAGAAAGATGCAAGAATCCAGCGAAGTTTCAAAATGGTTTACTTAACACAGGTTCTGGCATACAAATCAGCAATAGGAAAAACCCCAGACTCTGGGTTCCTGGCTGGGGCCCAGCCACTTGTAGGCCATGATGGCTGCCACCACATGTTAAGGCCCTGCTGAAAGGAGACAGCAGAGAAAAGCCAGCAGAAAGGGGGAAAAGAAAAAGCCAAGGGTAGAGGAAGCAGGCTAGGTTTTTATATCCCTGCAGCCCAGATGTCCCACTCCTATGGAAAGCCATCAGGGTCAAATTCCCTCAGGTAATTTCTCCCAGCACCTCACCTAGGCCCTTTGAGATATTATTGTTGCGGAGCTAAGATCTGCCTTGGAAGTGACCCTGCAGGGTAGAGTGGAGGAGGGGCTTCTGTATCTCAGAAGACAAAGGCATGCATGTGTACCAAAGAATATTCTATACCCAGTTAAATATTTCTCCAAGCCTTCACAAAAGTCTTGTCTTTACTTCATGGTGTTCTGTATTTTATCAGCCTTTGAGTTATCAGAGAGTCATGCTTGTTTGCTTTGAGGCAAACAGCATTTCTCTCTGGTGTAATAACTTAGAGATCCAACGTGGCCAGGCAAGTATACCAGTAAGATCTAGCTAGTCCCACGATAATTGTGGCAGCATGAGAGAATATTTATACCAGCTAGTATAGAATACATGGTCAGATGAGTTGCCACATTCAAACTATCCTCCTCCTATCTACAAAGTGACCTACAGGAGGCAACTCCAGGCCAGATGCAGAGGCTCTGGGCAGTGGTGCACTGCAACAGGGGGGGGGGCACGTGTAGATCTTCCAAGAGTTCTTACTTGGACACGATGAATCAATCAAAATGTGATCTGTTCTGCTAGTTCAAAGAGACATGCCAGTAAGCCTCCAGACAAACGAACATGTCTCTGATTATAAAGGTAATAGCAAAGTGAATTATTCTGATGGATTATGGACCTTAGTGGGGATCTAGAGTTTGCGAGGATTGACTGGCTATATATTCATGGTAAGAAGTGTTAATGCCATTCTCTACAAATTATATACTGAACTGTTCTGGTTTCAAAATGTCACCCTCCCCAATCTGTTAGTGAGATTGCTATCTCAGGAAGTCAGCTTTGGCATATCAGCATTTGCTAAGTTTGAGCCAAAAGGTCCACCTGAAGTCTGCATTTCTACACTGTCATTTACCTGGCTTTATCCGTAGACAGAACAACCTAAGCGGGGCTGGGCTGGAAGCCTTTGGTGGGCTTCTGACAATAAAAGAGGCTAGTAGGACATACAAGGGGAGGTTTGGGGCCATTTTGGCTCTCTGCTGGCTCCTCTTTTGCTAGGTCAGCTCTCTTCCCATTTGCATTCCTGTCTATCTGGACCCAAGCTCATGGTGCTTGGTGCAGTGGCCATTTTCTTGGTTTGAGTATTAAAACTCACCAAGTGACCTTGGGTCCAACTAGGAACTGAAAGTTTTGGGGGATTTCCTAATATTGGATTGTATACCAGAACTTGTGTCAGTAAAAGCTTTTTGAAACTTTGCTGGATTTGGGACTCTCTGTCTTTATCCACTGGCTACCAATATCCTGGGGTAGAAGGGGATCCTGTCCTGCTCCCCAATTTTGTTTAAAAAATTGTTTTGTTAAAAAAAATCGAGCATTGTCCAACAGAGCATCACTTGGTGTGACCCCCAAAAAAGCCCAAAAAAAGTCAACATGGGCATGAAATGAGCAGAGAGCAGCTGTCCACAGTAAACACATGACATTACACCATTACTTGTGGGTTCACTGATCTAGTTTACAAACCAGTATTTTTTACCAGCTGGAACCTAGTCCATAATAATAATAAAAAAAAAACATTTAGTTTTGGCTTTAAATCTCATTAAAAACCATTAAAATTTACTTAAAGTTTTGGTGAATGCTAGTAACCAAGAGTTATATCTCCCCATCTCATTACATATTCTATTAAAAATTACACACAGACACACACACACACACACACTAAACTAATAAGCAGTTAAGTAGCTATATTAGATTTTTATACCTTGACTTTCACAAAAATGTAAGAAGGTATTAAGTATGGGAACTGTTAAGGGATCAATTTTTAGAGACTCAAGGAAACTGAGGTGGCAATCAAAAGTCTCCCCAAAATGGAAGTCCAGGTCAGGATAAGTTTACTGATAAACTCTGCCAATCTTTAAAGAAGACCGACAGCCATCTTTCAATTTTTTTAGGTTTTTTTTTTTGAAAGTTGCTAAAACATAAATTTCCCAAATAGTTTTTTTTTTCTTTTTTGCTTCTTTTGGGGTCACACCCGGCAACGCTCAGGGGTTTCTCCTGGCTCTGAACTCAGGAATCACTCCTTGCGGTACTCGGGGGACCATATGGGATTGCCAGGGATCGAACCCGAGCCAGCATGGGCCAGCCGCTTGCAAGGCAAACGCCCTACCCGCTGGACTATCGCTCCGGCCCCAATTTCCCAAATAGTTTTATGAGGAAAACACTACTCTGATAATAAGGAGATCACAGAAAGAGGAGATCACAGAAAAGGAATACTATAGATTTATCCTGGTGATACTAAGAACCTCAATAAAATATTAGCAAACTAAAACCAAAAAAAAATCATTCACCATGATCAAATGGGATTCATCCTGGAGATGTAGGAATAGTTTGATATACACAAGTCAATTAATAAATATACCAAATCAATATAAGGAAAAATTTAAAAAGTAAAATGATCATATCAATAAGTAATATGAGAAAACATTTGACAAAATTCAAGAACCATTCATGTTTAAAAACACTAAGAAAAATGGAGCTGAAGGAACTTTCCTTAATATAGTTAAAGCCATTATCTCAGACCCATAGTAAACTTCATACTCAATGTGAAAAAATAAAAGCCTTCTCTCCAAGATCAGGTGCAAGAAAATGTAAGCCACTCTCACCACTACTATTCAAATTACTATTGGAATCCCACCTCATAATAGACTACTAAGGACTACAAAGAATTAGAAAAGAAGTCAAATTCTCACTATTTGCAGAAGATGTGAAATTAAATTTAGAAAATCCCAAGGACTCCAAAATAACAATGTTTCTAGAAACAACAGACTTCACAGTAAAGTGTCACACTACAAAATTAACATGAAGAAATCCATGGTTTTTCATATGCAAATAAAGAAATAAAAGACAGAGGGGCAAATATTTTAAATACTATTTAGAATCATGCCTCAGAAAACCAAGTACATAGAAATCAGTTTAACAAAAGAGGTGAGAGACCGATACAAAGAAAGCTATAAAATACTACTTTAAGAGGACACAGAGAAATGGAAACACATGTCTTGTTTATGGATTGGAAAGATGACAATCTTTCCCAAGAATTATACAGATTTAATATTGTCTCTATAAAATCATCCATAATATTTCTAAAAGACAAAGATCAAACACTACTGAAACTTTTATGGAGTGAAAACCCGTATTCTCACCCCCTCACCAGCCAAAGCAAGCCTAGCAAAACAAGAATATGGGAGGCTTATCATTCTCCAACTTCAAACTATACAGTAAAGATGCAGTATTCAAAACTGTAGTATGGTAGTTTTCAAAGTGTGGAAATGGCATAAGGACAGAACCTCAGACCAATGGAATAGAATTGCAAGTCCAGAGACTGATCCTGGGGTATACATAAACATGACTCTTCTACAACAGAAAAAAGTATAAAGTGGAAAGCCTTTTCCAAACAAATGGTTTTGGGAAAACTGATGGATCCCATAAAAATAAAGAAATTCAATTAAAAAATAAAAAGAATTGAAATATATCCTTTATCTGTAAATTGTCCAATGTGCTATGATACATATGTTGTTTTGGGGACACACCTGGCAGTGCTTAGGACTCAGTCCTGACTCTGCTCTGAGATATCATTCCAGGTAGTCACTCCTGATAGTGCTTGGAGGACCACACTGAGTGCAAGGCAAGTGCCCTACTAGCTGTATTATAACCCGGCCCCAAACTATGTTTCTTAGTTAAGTCTTAAGTTATTAAGCAGTGATAGGTCACATGTAAAGTTAATTTAGTACTGAGTTTTCATTGAAGTTTAAAAATTAATTTATCTTAGCAAAATTAAAGTTTTAAGCTTCAAAAAAATTTAAAACAAAAAATAATTGCATGAATATTTACATAGAAATTAATGTCCTGTTTATATATATCTGAACCATTTACTTCCACTAATTATATTTACATTGCTCATAATAATTATGAAAAGCTAAAGTCAGTTTTTATTTTTAAGCATTTCTTCATGTGAGATAAGATGACAATATCATATTTAATGTTGCTCGCTCTAAATACATGTATTTAAAAAATAAAACAGATTTTATTGTGGAGGGTTTAGGATGGGAAATGAGGAGAGAGAAAATAAAAATAGCACACTTAACGGGACTACGGGCTACTCCAAGGGCAGAGAGCCCAAATACATGTATGCTTTAAATTTACCAAATAGATTTAAACCAGATTTCACTTATCAAAAATTATACCAAATTATGTAAACTTGTAAAAACCTAGTTACAGCTGTCTTGAATTTGTCTAGCAGGTTTTCCAGTTGTTTCCAGAAAGCACTTTCCCCACTGAAGGAAAAAAAATTAAATGGTTTCCTAATATTTTCTGAAATTTAGATAATTATAAAATTTATTGTAAGTTAATTTAAATTCATTTGAAAATTTGGGCAAAACTATTTGGAAGTAGAAATATATAATGTTCACTAGCATATACAACAAACAGATATAAGAAACAACTTACAGGCCTTTGTAAAAACATTTAGCCATGAAAAGGTACAATATGGGAACGGAGCAATAGCCCAGTGGGTAGGGCGTTTGCCTTGCCGGCCGGCCCATGCAGGCCTGGGCTTGATCTCAAGCATCCCATATGGTCCCCTGAGCGCCGCCAGGAGTAAACCCCTGAACATTGCTGGGTGTGACCCCAAAAAGCAAAAAAAAAAAGAAAAAGAAAAGGTACAATATAAGACCCCATGTTTATAAAAGAATAGTGGATACATAAATTTCTGGGGTTGAAAAAAATTTAGACTATATCCTGATAAGCCTAAACTAGCACTTGAAGTGAGAACTCCATTTCTCTTGGTAAGACAACCTCTGAGAGCTGCTTAAAATTTTATTTTTACTTGTTTAATTATTTTATTTAGTGACTTTGAAATTACAAAGTTATTCACGGTTGGGTTTTGATAGATCAGTGACCTAATGTTTCAACACCAATCCCTTCACCAGTGTCCACTTCCTTCCACCAACACCCCCTACTCCCGCACATCAGTCTGTCTCTGTTTAAATAAGTTTTTGCACTATGGGTTACAGTACAGTGTCAGGCACAGCACTTTAACACCTTGCAGCACCACCTTCTCTTTCCAGTTAAAAGCTTTCCTCCAACATAGTAGTTGCCCCTCCCTGTCTTATTCCCCAGCACCCCCAAGTGGCATGTTTCCTAACAATCCAGTTCTCATGTTCTTTGTTCCCACGGTCTTTGGTCAATCATTGTTCCACCATAACGTTCCTTTATATCCCTAATATGAAAGAGTTGATCTGTGATTGTCTCACTCCATCTGACTAACTTTACTCAACATGTTCCATTAATGTACCAGCAAATTGCCTGAATTTATTTTTTCTTATGGCTGAGCAGTATTTCATTATTTCATTGTGTATATGAACCATAGCTTCTTTATCCAGTCACCTAATCTTGGTCACTTGGGATGTTCCAAGTGATTTTGTTCCAATAGATTTTGTCTATTTTGAATTGTGCTTCAAGGAACATGGGGACCCAAAAGTCTTTTCTCCATTTTGTTTTGGACACTTGAGGTATATTCCAGGAAGTGAGATTGCTGTGTCAATGGAAGCTCAATTCCTAGCTTTTTTAGTATTTATTTTAGTTTTATTATTTATTGATTATTATATTATTTTGGCTTTTTGTGTCACACTCGTTGATATTCAGGGGTTCTACCTGATTCCACACTCAGAAATTACTCCTGATGGTGGTGCTCAGGGGACAATATAGGATGCAGGGGATAGAACCCTGGTCGGTTGCATGCACGGCAGATGCCCTATCTGCTGCACTATTGCTCCAACCTCTCCTAACTTTTTTTATTTTTTTTGGGGGAGAGTTCTACGTTGCTTTCAGAAAGGCAGTACCACTTGGCATCTCCACCAACAGTATAAGAGAATCTCTTTTTCCTTCATCCTTACCAATGCTGGTTATTCTTCTTTTTGATTTGTGTCAGTCTCCATGATGTGAGGTGATTTCTCACTGTGGTTTTCATTTGCAAATTAGTGATTCAGAGCAATATTTTTTTTTCGGGTAGCTTTTGACCATTTGTGTATCTCTTCTTTGTGGAAGTTTCTGTTCTCCCCATTTTTTGATGGGGTTGTTTTTTTTCTTTTTTAAAAAATCTATAATAAAACGTGTTATTTGAGTCAGGGATATTATTTGAATAAAACATACAATGATACATAATATCTAAATTAATAGAGATATGTAAATTATATGTACAGGTGAACACAGAAATACATATTGATATGTGTGTATACGTAGAATACTTTATAGTCTTATACTGTATAACTTTATCCTCTCACAGAGCCTAAAGCAGCAAAATTCAAGGATTTACTTCATTTAAAACTACAAATTTTTATGTAAATACCATCCTCAAATAAAAAGAATGAGGTGCAGTAATACTTTTAGAGGGCAATATAACTTCAAGGTAAATTTCCCCAAATATTTATAAATTACTATGGCAGCTTTAGCTTGTGTCCTCAGGTTATTTGATACTGCTTCCAAAAGATGATTAATTTTTCTTCTCACTAAGCATGGGCTAGACTTAGTAGTTTAATTCCAATAAAGTATGGAGAAGTAAATATGGTAGTTTTACTAGTTATAGTCACTATTATATAAGCAAGTTAAAAGTAATAGAAGTGTAAAAGATATGCCATGCACATATGGAGAGAAGATACCTATATTAAAATCAAATAGACTACAGACTGAAAAATCTGTTAAGTTGAGAAGGGTATGCTACTTAATGATGAGAGGACAAGTCTATCAACAAGACTAATGTTGGTAAACCCAACCATTGACCCAGCTTTACAGATTCATGACTAAACCTCCAGGGACATACAAGCTAGGCAGCTAAACGTCAGAGGCACACTAGTCTCCCAGCTGACAACTCTGGGGGCACCCTCAGGAGTTCCCATGAGTCCTTGCTCTACTGCTCTGGCTGCTGTAATCACACCCCAGAGCTACTGCCATGCCAATGGTCCAACCCCACAAGCAATTTCTGCAGAGATTCCAAACTGACAAAAATTCCATGTATAAAGATTTTCAGATGAAAAAATCTGGGTTCCTTTGGCAGAGATGGGTTTTTTTTCTTCACTTGATCACTTGATCACTTGAATCCCTTTATTCATCCATTTGCTCAAGTGGGCGCCAGTAACATTTCCATGGGACCCTATCACGTGCCAATGTAGCCCAATGGCATCTGGTTGATTCAGGAATACGAAGAGCCTCAAACCATTCCTTCAGGGAAGGAACGGTTTTCTTATAAAGTTTTACCAGTGCTTTATGTATCTTTGATATTAACACCTTATCAGATGAGTGGTGCACAAGTAATTTCTCCCATTCTGTGGTCTGTCTTTGAATTCACCTCATTTCCTTTGAGTAGCAGAAGCAATTTCATTAGTTTATCTTTGCTTCCACTTACATGGTCTGGGGCATTTCAACTTTGAAGATACCTTTAACTACAATGTTGGCAACTGTCTGGGAGCTTTTGGGGTCCCCAACAGTATCAGGACAGAAGTTCTCTTCTATCCTCGAGGCTGCCAGGGGCACGGATAAAAGCCCAGAGTCCAGCACAGTTCCAAAACAGGCTTTTAATAGTACAAAAGCTCTACCACCACAATCCGATATAATGAAACAATGCTAGCTCTGGTCAGAACTTAGACCATACACGAAAGCCCAAGTCTCCCACCAAAGAGGATCCCACCAGAGAGGAGTCCCACCAAATAGAGAGGATCTCACCCAAGAGAGAGTTCCTACCAAAGAGGAGACCTACCCAAAAAAGGGGTGAGTGCCTCAAGTCAGTCCCCTTATATACACTAAAGTAACCCTAACTGTTGACAAGGAAGGTCCTGTCAACAAATAACCCTAAACCGCTTCTAGATAGTAAAAGAGTGTACGAGGGTGTTGCCACATCCTATTATAGGTATAAACTAAGGATTACTCCAAGGACTAACCCATTCTTCTGAGATTATTTCTTATTTAAAACACTGGAGGGGTTGGTATGAAAAAATACATCTTAATTTCATGGGCGTCATGTAATCTAGATGGTACCCACAAGGTCATTCTTATTTTCTGCACCAGAGTGATTCTGAGTATCTTGTTCTCTGTACACTGAAAGGGTCACACTCACCTGCATGAGGGCAAACTAGTATGATCCTTCCTATAATCTAAAACAATAGTCTCAACGTAGCCAGGGTGTCAGTCTCCTGGTAAATTCTAACTGTCCACTCTGGGTCCAGTGGGTATAAAGAGGAGCTTTGCCCAATCTATATAACATAGAAACCTGAGTAGATGTATAATAATAAGTCAGAAGATACTCATTCAGTCAAGGTGACTTCTGTAACTTCCACACCCTCCATCAGTGTTTATATAGGAGAGATCTCAGTAGTATGAACCTTGGCTTAAGAACATGTAAATAGATTAAGCTGTGAGTGAATAAAGCAGTAAAGCTCCCAAGCTAGCTAAACCTGTTATCCAGCAGTCAACATAGGAGAGTTCTGCATATGATTTCCCCTGTGCACTTTATGGATCAGTCTGATATCTGATATCTGATATTTTTAATCCACTTTCAGAGAATGGCATTATAAAGAAGTCAGTTCTCTTTTTCTGCATGTAGTTGACTGGTTTTCCTAGCACCACTTGTAGAAGAGATTTTCCTTGTTCCCTTCATTTTTTTTCTCCTTTATGTAAGATTCAGTCAGGGAGAGACAGTATGAGCTGCTACTGACTCTCCCTGTGCCCAGCCGCTCATGTGGCGCCCGAGAGGGATGGTGGGTTCTAGTCCTGCTCCCCCACCCCAGCAGAGCCTCGCAACAAGCCAGACGACCCCCCACTCCATGAGGGCTGCAGTTTTCCACATCCGACTTCCCCCTCATCAGAACTCCACTCAGCAGACCAGCCTATCACAGCCCGTTCATCAATAAATGCTGGATTTAGAGATGACTACAAGAGTATGCTACCTGCACAGCAGAGCCTGGCAAGCTACCCGTGTCATATTTGATATGCCAAATACCAGTAACAATTATAGACTTCATTCCCATGACCTGATGGAATGGTTTGAGGCTCTTTATGTTCCTGGAGCAAGCAGGTGCCCTTGGGCTCTACTTGCATGAGACAGGACATATGGAGATGTTACTGGTGCCTGCTCGAGCAAATCGATGATGAACAGGAAGACAGTGATACAGTGATGTAAGATTATTTGTTAATATACCTTAAACCTGAGGGTCTGTCTCAGTGTTTCCAACTCTAACCCATTGATATGAGGGTCTGTACTGTAGTATAGTTTAAACTTGAAAACATAAGCCTCCATCTCCTTCCCCCTTGAAGCTGCTTAGATTTTAACCACAATACCAGTGCCAACTCTACCAACTCTGTTTCTTATCACCCCATTGATTGCATTTTTATTGGGATGGCTCCATAAAATTACTTTTAGGATGACTTTGAAATGTTTCCAATATTTACAACTATATTTTGAGAGCTGACAAATGACAACTAAGTCTGACATATAAACATTCATCTCACTTAAATTTAATAATACAGAACTATAAAAATTTATGACAAAAGATTAACAACAATAATTTGCAGTAGTACAATCATGGCTTGTATTATTTTACTATTCTATATATTTTATTTTTTTCACAATACTATTAAAATATTTGGATAAACAGTGACTAAAAAAGAGGGAGAGAGAGAGGAGAGAAAGAGAAGTTTCTGCCATAGAGTCAGGCTGAAGGTATAGGTTGTGAAGGAAATTCAAGACATTGGTGGTGGGAAATGTATACTGATGGAGGGATGGGTGTTAGACCATTGTATGACTGGAACCCAATCATGAACAACATTTTTAAACTGTGTATCTCACAGTGATTCAATTTTAAAAAGCATAAAACTTTTCTTCTTGAAAAAAATTAAATATTTGACTAGCTAAAGCTAGTGGTCAGGTTAACATTTAAATGACACTTATTGAGATTAATCTTATTCTATGTTTATTTTTGCTTGCATATCTGTTTATAAAAGTGAATGAAGTTTATAAAAGAGTGAATGACATACTTGTATTTAAGAACGCTTTTCTTTCTTTTTTTTTTTTTTTTTGCTTTTTGGGTCACACCCGCGATGCTCAGGGGTTTCTCCTGGCTCTGCACTCAGGAATCACTCCTGGCGGTGCTCGGGGGGACCATATGGGATGCCGGGAATCGAACCCTGGCAGGCATGGGCCGGTCACGTGCAAGGCAAACGCCCTACCCGCTGGGCTATCGCTCCGGCCCCTAAGAACGCTTTTCTTAAAGTGTTTATGAAATGTTTTCTTTCCTCCAGGGAATGATTAAAATTCACTGACATTTATGAAAAAAAGATAAAGTACCACGAAGATCAGGCAAATGGTAGAGCTCAAGACTAGCAAGCCTGGGCTAGCAAGTGAGTTGATTCCCTGGTGGATAGCAATGTACATGGTATATTCCCATTATTCTCCTGGATGTGGTCTCCATATAAAAGGGACACTTTCTTTTTTTATTTTTGTTATTTTTACAATTACAAAGATATACAATTGAAAAGTTTATATTTGGGATTTGGTCATACAGTGTTCCAGCACCCATCCCGCCACCAGTGCCCATCTCCCACCACCAATGTCCCCGGTTCCCTCCCCCTTCCCCCAGCCCTCCTCCATGGCAGGTTCTTTATTTCTTTCCCTTTCTCTCTCTTTCTCTTTTCCTTCAAAAAAGGGACACATTTCTTCTATAAATAAAAAGATAGAAATCATATGAACCAACAATTCTAGATATATCAAGAGAAAGTGTGTTCAATAGATATTTGCACTTCTAATGTGATTTCAGCATTAGTTGTAATTGCTAAGATACGAAAATGACATAACTGAAGATTGATAGAATAGAGAGTTAGTCCTAGGATACTGTGCTACATGACATGACATAAACCAGATAAAGACAAATACTTTGCAGGTTATTTTTGTGTAAAATCTTTTAAGAGTAATTTTCAAATCTCCCAAAGAGAAGCATAGTTCTTGTCAGTAGTTTGAGTAGGGTAAGGAAATGTGGACAATCTGATAAAAGAGTATAAATTACCAATTAGGAGGTGAATAAGTCTGAAGATAAGGTGAATAATTTGATGATGACGTGATTATAATCTATTATATACTTAAAATATTTTAAATTTGAGACTATTTGTAATAAATAATAAGGATATGTCATAATTGTTCTCACACAATAGTTTGGTTGTGGGAATAATTTTTCCATGAATCCACAGATCATATAATCACATATAATATAGTACAGTTTTATTAGTGGATTTCACTTCTATAAAGCTTAGCAGGAAAGTCAAACAACATTCAGTATGCTATTTTATCTTTTTTTATTTTTTTTCAGTATGCTATTTTAAAGATAAAACTATATATACACATATCAGTATGTGTGTGTGTGTGTGTGTGTGTGTGTGTGTGTGTGTGTGTGTGTGGTCACTCTTGGCAGACCTTGCCTACTTTCTCTCTCTCTAGTCTATACATAGTAGTCCTTTTTAAAAAATATTTTATTATACCACCATGAGATATACAATTACATAGATGTTTATGTCTGGGTTTCGGTCATACATTGTTTCAGCACCAATCCCTCCACCAGTGCCCATTTCCCACCATCAATGTCCCCATTCCCTCCCCTCTCCCCTAGTCTGCCTCTATGGAGAGTTATTTATCTCTTTTCTCTTTCTCTCTCTCTTAAACACTGTGGATTGCAATACATACATTTAGAGGTTATCATGTGTACACAGTCTTAATTACACTGCAGCAAAATGACTTGCATTATTCAGAATAAACTAGAATATACTATAGTAAATAGCCCACACAATTATAGCTATTTAAGACAGATTGTGTAGTTGTGTATTTCTTTCTCATGAACAGTCCATGGTAGGACTCTTGAGGCAGCTGTCTTCAATGTATTGGTTCAGTCTTCCATGCTATTTTAATTCTTTAAGATTTCAAAATTAAGATATTTCTCTACAATGACTTTTACTAAGACACAGAAAACAGAACATGTCACTTTTTTGCCTACACCTGACAGTGCTCAGGATCTACTTTTGGCACTGCACTCAGGAACCATTCATGATGATGTTCAGGGGACTTTATGGGGTACAGGAGCGATACTGGGCTGGGTATGTGCAAGGCTACTAGCACAAAACTCACTGTACCATTTTTCTGGCCCCAAATATCATCTCTTAAATGCTTTCACCAAGAATTGACATGCACCACTGACTTTCATATTTTATCAGATAGGACAAATGTATAATTTAAAAAGGCTTAGGACAAGTGTATAATTAAAAAAGAAATAACTTTTTCATATAGAAAATGTAAAGAAACCTGGAAATTATGAACTACGTTTATGTATGACAAACTACAGGAGGCATTGAAAAACTAATAGTCACTTTAGCTAATAAACTGATAAATGTTTGTTAATGTGTCATATCACATTAGGACCATGGAAACCACAAATACATTCAGGTTCAGGTATATTTGTGAAAAATAAAGGTCTTCCAAACTGTTCAAGAAATACCACAGTAGAATCTCTTCATCTCAGAAGTAACAATTTAATTCCTCAAAAGAACATATGTTTACAAAGGAAATCAGAGATATAATGTCAGATCTTCTTTGTTTTTGGAGGGGTTCATTTGAAGTGCTGCTCAGAGACTATTTCTGGCTTTGTGCTTAGCAGTGACCTCTGGTGATGCTCAGGGTACCACATATGATGCCTAGGACTTTAAACAATGTTAGGGGGATGCAAGACCTTATCTCTCTCACCCAAAGCCACATCTTGAAGCCAGAGAGTGAGATCAAAAGAGAACCAGAAAAATACATAATTATTATTTTGCATTTTATCAGTGAATCAAGAGAACCGGAATAAGACATAATTATGATAAGTCAAGGGAGAAAGACTTGGGGCTGGAGCGATAGCCCAGCGGGTAGGGCGTTGCCTTGCACGCAGCCGGCCTCTGCTGGCCTGGGTTCCATCCCCAGCATCCCATATGGTCCCCCAAGCACCACCAGGAGTAGTTCCTGAGTGCAGAACCAGGAGTAGCCCCTGAGCATTGCTGGGTGTGACCCAAAAAAGGCAAAAAAAAAAAGGGGGAGAAAGACTTTTTAATATTTAACTGTACACATGGTATTAAATGATAAAAAATTGAGAAATTACATAGAAAGCCATAAATTATATCTAAAATATGTTTTAAGAGTTTGTTGAACAAAAACTCTATTGCAGTAATTGGTAAAAGAGTAAACAACAAAAAATATTACATGACTCATTTTAGGACCATATTTTGCTCTGCCCGCTTACTCATGCCCTACCTTGGGTTACTAACCGAAGATGCAGGGGGAAATAGGAGGTAGAATATATTTAAGTTGTTGGATCAAGAAGAAATTATTAAAAGAATTGGATTTCAGGAAAGTTAAAAAAAAAGTTCTAGGCAAGAGACCTTGGAAGAAGATCTTGAACTATTAGAAAATGAGATGATACAGGATAAACAGGCGTGGGGGGGAATTTGTGAAGGCATCATCTAACTTTCTTTTCCCACAGATTTATGTCAAAATAATAAATTATATCATTATATAAACATAAGAACATTGCATGATGCTTTCATTTACATTAACTTTGAATTGATTATCACAATAAGTTTAGCTAACATCCATCAATCAATCGTATATAATAAGAGGAAAAAAAGGTTTGTTCCTTGTCATGAGAACTGTTGACTACACTTTCTAACAACTTCCCTATATATCATACAGCAGTATTAAATATAGACATCATGTTTTGTGTTATATCTGTAGTACTTATTTCTCTCATACCTGGAACTTGTATCTTCAATTGTCACTCACTTCACCTTCTGTTTCTTGTAATTACAAATATAATCTCTTTTTATATAGAATTTATTTTTATTCCATATAGTATTTTTATTTTTTCTGTTCATTTCTTTAGCTTAGTATAATTACTCCAATAACTTCATTAGTTGTAGAATAAAGACATTTTAGTATATAAATAGAACTATTTAGGTAGAGGCAACCTCTGGCCTTAATGAAAAGGGGCAGTGTCAGAAAATAAGTACAGGTCAATCAAACTCATACTTGTAAGGATAACTGAAATCACCAAAGTAGAAAATGACAATAGTACACAGAGCGTTAGCAATTTAGAGAAAGAGAAAAATTATATTTGGCTTAAATGCTCATAGAGTAGGTGATAACAACTCAAGATCAATCTGTTATGATAGAAATTGCACTTGAACTTTAATTCTCTCTTAATATTTCTAGCCTACCTGAAAAGTAGGTATTTTTAGTCTCATTCTACAGATGAATACTTCACTTCATAGCATAAGTGATAGAATAAATATATGAGTTTTAATTAAGATTACTCAAGTACCTGCTTCGGGGCCTTTGAGTGGCTGAAAGGTGTCAGCTTTTATATATAAATGTCAGCTATTATATATATAAATGTCAGCTATTATATATAAATAAATATATATTATATACACAACTCATCATGAGGTGCCCTGGAGGAAAGGTGGATTCTAGCTTTGGTCTGCTATCCCAATAGAGCCTCTTGAGAAGCCAGAGGAACCCCCCACATCATGAGGGCACCATTTTCAACATCTGGACTCCACAGCTTGTCAGAGCTCACCCAAGAGAAAAGCCAATCTCAAGCCCTGCTTGTCAGAGTCCCACCCTACAGACAAGCCTATTTCAAGCCCAAGTATACTTGATCCAGAGACTCAGATACACGGGGCAGAGCTGCTATGGCTCTCCCTGTGCTCAGCTGATCATGAGGTGACGGGGAGAGAAGGCGGGTTCTAGCCCTGGCCCACCATCCCGATAGAGCCTTGCAAGTAGCCAGAGGAACCCCCCACACCATGAGGGTTGCCATTTTTTTTTTTTAATTCTTTATTATACCACCGTGAGACATACAATTACAAAGGTGCAATTGGTTCTTGGTAATACAGTATTCCAGCACCCATCCCTCCACCAGTACCCCATTTCCACCACCAATGTACCCCACCCCTCCCACTCACCCCCAGGCTGCCTTAATAGCAGGTAGCCCTGCTTCCTCTCTTTCTCTCTATCTCTGCATCTCTCTCCCTCTTCTTTTTACACATTGTGGCTAGCCCTGCAGATATTTATTTATTTATTTATTTTTTCCACCTTTTCTCCTTTTTTTTAATTGAAGGATGCTCATGTAGAGTCCCGGCTCCACAGGGTTCCAACATGCACCCTCCACCCGAACCCATCTCCCATCACCAACGTCCCGTCTCCCTCCCCCTCCCGAATCACAACCACCCAGCGGGCTCTATATGTCATCTCCTTCCTCTGTATATCTCCCTCTCAGCAAACCCTCCTGCTGTTCGCGGAATGCAGTGTACCAAAAAACATCATTGTTTCACCACCCTAGTGGCCGCTTGCGGCCGCGTGACCTGGGCTCAAACTGGTTTTGCTGGTCCTCTGGTCGTGGGGCATTTTCCCAGCGTCCGGACAACGAAAATGGTGGCCAGTGTGATGGACGAGTCCCATCCGGCTGCTTCCGGGACCCCCGGAGGCGACGGGGCCCACTCCCAAAGCCCATCTGCCCTCCTCGGGGTTCCATAGTCAGCTGAGGCCCGGCGCGAGCCAGGCTCCCGCCTCCCGAGCCTTCTGCAAGACTCTGGATGCCGGCCCGTCAGCAGCTCCTGGGCTCGAACTGGTCTTGCTGGTCCTCTGGTCGTGGGGCATTTTCCCAGCGTCTGGACAACGAAAATGGTGGCTAGTGTGATGGATGAGTCCCATCCGGCTGCTTCCGGGACCCCCTGGAGGCGACGGGCCCTTCCCAAAGCCCATCTGAAGGGTCGCCATTTTCAACATCTGGGTTCCACAGCTGGTCAGAGCTCCACCCAAGAGAAAAGTCAATATCATCCCATTATTATTCATCAATAAATGCACAAGATGAGAGCCTACTACTAGGAGTATACCACCCACATGGCAGAGCCTTGCAAGCTACCCGTGTTGTATTTGATATGGCAAAAACTGCTAACAGTTATAGACCTCATTCCCATGACCTGAAGGAATTGTTTGAGGCTTTTCATGTTCCTGGAATGAGCAGATGCCCTTGGACTACACTAGCACGTGACAGGTCATATGGAGATGTTACTGGTGCCTGCTCGAGCAAATCAATGAACAATGGAAAGACAAGTGATACAAGTGATATACACATATTTTATCATGATGCATATATTATATATACACAATAGATAATAAACTGTATTATATTTATTATAAAGTATAATTATAAAATACTTAAAATTTAGAATTTAGTCCCAAATTATTATTTTCCTCTGGATTCGTGGTCTTCTCAGTTTTTTTCTCTCGCTTTTCTCTTTCTTTCTTAAACATGCTTTGAACATATTAATGTAAATAGATGCAGAATACAATTCCCACTTATTGAGTATGCAATATAAAAAGAAATACAGATGTTTATTATCTCTTTAAATAAAACAAAAACATGTCATACAATACCTAGTCTAGTGTTCACAATCTCCACTGTGAAGAAACCATAGCTCTAAATACGAAAAAGAAAATCTCATGCAATTTACTGTTACGTGGATGAATCTGAAGACTGTTATGCTGAGTGACATCAGACAGGAGCAGAGGAACAGATACAGAATGATCTTTCTCATATGTGGGATATGAAACTTCATAGTATGCAAATAAATGACTCAACCCAACAATCTGCGAACTGATCTACAGAACTGAGCTTACAATGGCTGGAGGACTGGAGCAGTCGTTGAGGTTGAGAGGGGCCCCTGATACAAGTAGGTGGAAGAAATGACAAAAACAAAAGCAAGCAAAAAAAAAAAGTGGAAAGAATGGTCTGCTCTTCAAACTGTCACTTTTGTTTGTCTTCTGCTGGTGAGTGTGAAATCGTAATTTTCTTCATCTTGTTCCTTTATTTCACGTTGTCTGCAGGAACAGACCTATGTTTTTTTTCTTTTCGAAATCATCACCTACCTGCCCTTTACTGAGCAATTATCATAAATCCCACTCTCTTTTTATGTAACAAAGTAAACGTTATACATACGAACTCTCATATGAACTATTGAGATAGTTAAGGGGATGCCTTTTCTTTTCTTTGATTTACAGTAATTGCCTCAGCGTATTGTTTCTGTAGCTGTGCAACCAGAGTCCGTGGGATTCCCGCAGGATTCTCAACCCTGCTGCATAAAACAAAACCAAACAAGTACACGATCGGAGATTTGTGCATCTTAGAGGGAGTTGGAGACAGCCGAGAAGCAAGCGCCCTCGGAGGATAACACTCTTTATACAGTTTGTACGTTTAGGTCTGGTCTGAAACCTTTGAGGGACTCCTCAACCAGTTAGTTCATCTCTGGACGCTCTTGTTGCCTAGTTACTGGAACTCCCTTCCTCTGGGTCTCCACCTCCTCCTAGGCCACGCCCTTTTTTTCTTTTCTTCTCTTGGGCGGGGCGGGAAGCTGAAACCTTTCAGCCACTCAAAGGGCCCCTACAGCAGATTCTCGAAAGTTGATTGGAGAAGAGCATGGGCGTTGCTTGGGGGCGGGCCTTCCGCGCCAGGGGAAACGTCAGCACGTTGACGCGGGGGTTTCTATGGCCGGGTGCCGCTAACCGTGCCTGGGCTTGTGTATCTGCGCCCTCCGCCGACTTTCCGGGGCTACGAGGGCGATCTTCGT
The DNA here is from genome assembly GCA_021461705.1 of Cryptotis parvus. Lineage (NCBI taxonomy): Eukaryota > Metazoa > Chordata > Mammalia > Eulipotyphla > Soricidae > Cryptotis > Cryptotis parvus. Next base: position 32,833 of record JAJIBD010010214.1, on the reverse strand, counting down.
GCACCCGCGGGCCGGTGAGGGTAACCGGGCTTGGTACTTGGTACTACCGTCTTCGTCTTCCTCCTGGCCTCTCCGTTGGGTTTATCTGTTTGAGAAGAGCCTTTGGGGAGGCGGGGGCTTGTTTTTCTTTATATGTCGCGGCGGCCCCCAGGACTCGGCCTGGGTCACTAGGAGCTCGATCCTCTCTCCAGCATCGAATGGGAGGCGGCAGGAGGAGCGGCCTGGGGTGTCCAGTCTGATGGCCAATTGCTGCAACTGGTTCAAGCAGTGGCGGGAGCCCGTCAGGTAAAGCCACAATGGGTTGGACTGTGGGTGGCGGTTCTGAGACCCGCCTGGCGCTGCCTCTCCCTGCACCTGGGCCGTCGCCCGGCCTCCAGGATGCTTTTGTCCCGGGAGAGACGAGGATCGGAGGATAGGACCTCTGTGTCTGCTTGAGTTTGGGGGTTTCTTCTCTCTCTCTCTCTCTCTCTCTCTCTCTCTCTCTCTCTCTCTCTCTCTCTCTCTCTCTCTCTCTGCCTCTCTCTCTCTGCCTCTCTGCCTCTCTCTGTCTCTCTGTCTCTCTGTCTCTCTCTCTCTCTCTCTCTCTCTCTCTCTCTCCTCTCCTCTCTCTGCCTCTGTCTCTTTCTGCCTCTCTGCCTCTCTCTGTCTCTCTGTCTCTCTCTTTCCTCTCTCTCGTCAAACTGGCTGAGATTTTTTTTCAGATCTACTTGAGTTTGGGTGTTCCTTTAGTGATACTCTGTGTGTGTGTGTGTGTGTGTGTGTGTGTGTGTGTGTGTGTTTCTATAGTGATGATGATCAGGCTGGGTCTTTGTCCAAAGTTATGTGTATGTGCATATGTGTGTATTGCTAGCATAATTGGAAACTTCTTTTTCCATATCTACTTGAGTTTTGGGCGTTTATTTAGTGATACTGTGTGTGTGTGTGTGTGTGTGTGTGTGTGTGTGTTTCTTTAGTGATGATGATTGGGCTCGGAATTTGTCCAAAGTTGATGTGTGTGTGCATGTGTGTGTATTGCTAGCATAATTGGAAACTATTCCTTGTGTATTTTTCCTCTGAACCATTCAGAGGTAATGAGAATTAAAAATAAAGCCAAAGAAAAATAAACCCAAAGATACAAGGGATACAGTTTTCATCACATCCGCTTGTCGTCCTTTCCTCCACCCTCCCAAATAAACGAAAAGCCTCTATTTTGTTTTAGGACTTGGGCTTGAAATCTGGCTCTACTACTTAATAATTATATGATCTAATCACCGGGAGCCCCGCCTTCCGTGTATATTATATAAGGGTGAAACTATCTGTGCCTTAGGAGTGTTGTGGTAAATGATAAATAACTGATGGCAGGTGTCTTCTTATCTGTTGTGTGTAACTGCTATTTCCATATATAATCTTCTCCACAGTCCTTTTGATTTCAAGCACTAGTTTTTAATCTTTCATTTCTAAATGCTCATATATTACTATCCAATACCTGTTATTTGCAAATGCCTATATTTCTCTCCAAGTATTTGTTAAAAAAAAGACATGTCAAGCACTGTACCAAAAAAAGAAGCCCATATAAACGATGCTTTTGAGATTGACATGGTTTTACTGGTAAGGAAGCAGCGTTGGGTCTGCTACTCTTTACAAATAATGTTTACTTTCTCTGCTTCTTCTCTGGAACTAGGTCAAAGGTAAATTATAACACAGTTTTTAAAAAATCTGTAACAAAAGTAGTATTAAATTGAGATTCTATTAAGTGTACAAATAAAACAGATTTTAAAGTTTATTATCTAAAAAATCAGTTTGATTATGTTGAAATGACAGCTTTTACGTATATTATGTTAAAATTAATGGCAACATCAAGTTTAATGTTGGCTTTCACTTAAACTAATGATGTTATGAAAAAGTTTGGATTATAAAATTTGAACGTCCCACTGGCATTGTATTCTCTTTGGGCCTATTCCATCCTGAGCAAGTTTCTTAAACTTAAACTGTGGGTCACATAAAACCCAAATGAGGTTGCAGAACTTTAAAGAAAATATTTTTAAAATAAGTTTCTTTATGGTTTACTATTAGTAAACATTTGATTTGTGTATTTTATATACCTGCGATGATCATCTTTATATATATATATATATATATATATATATATATATATATATATATATATATTACATACCTGCATGCCATAGTTAAACATCATTTCAAATAATGATGAATAGAATTAACTGTCAGTAAACTAGAAAAAAAACTGGACACTTATCTTTTAAGTACCCTTACTTAATACCTGGTTTCTAATAGTGGTTAAATAAATATTTGTAAAATAGTGTTTGTATTTCATCACTCCTTAGTAGTGATGATCTTAAAGTAAACAATGTTACCAGGTAATTCCATTTACTGGAATAAATCAAAGGTGAGCAATCTGATTTAAAACAAAAAAAATCTATCGTATTTTATTTATTTATTTATTTTTTATTTTGGTGTTGGGCCCCAGATGGTGGTGCCCAGGCCTTAGTTCTTTTCTTTTTTAATTTTTTTATTTTTACATTTACAAAGATATACAATTAAAGAGTTCATATTTGGGTTTTGGTCATACAGTGTTGCAGCACCCATCCCTCCACCAGCGCCCATCTCCCACCACCAACGCCCCAGTTCCCTCCCCCCTCCCCAGTCCTGCTCCATGGCAGGTTCTTTATTTCTTTCCATTTCTCTCTTTCTCTTTTCCTTCCTCTCCAGACTATGGATTACAGAACATACATTAAAGGGTTGTCATGTGTATCTTTTCCAGGCCTCAGTTCTGATTCTGCTCAGGGATCACTCCTAGCAGTACTCAGGAGACTTTATGGGGTACTGGGGATTCAACCCTAGTCAGCCATGTACAAGGCAAATGCCCTAGCTGCTGTACTATTGTCCCGACTCCTCTTTTTGTAAAATTTAAAAAATGTAAATCTCTGTGGCACTATAATGACATTTCTCTTTGTATTTTTTATCTATTTGTTTGTAAATGCGGTGAGTGACAGGAAAAGATGATCATTTCTAATGCCATTTGAAATGGTATTAGAGATAAATGTTCTGAGCTACTTTGCCAAATAGTGTAATAATATCTTGTAGTCTTCGAACTTACTGCTTTGTTCTCACTTGAATTTTCTCCCAGTGACTTAGGGATTAGATACAATATTTGGAATATGTAACAATGACGAGAAAGGAGACAGAGATCAGATGAAATGCAGATAAAAAATGAGGACAGGATGCCAGAGAATACAGTAGCCTTGTTAGTATTCAAGCTGTTGACCGGTGTTATTTCCAGTAGAAAACTGAACCTGTCCTTTTCAGTTACATAAATTAATCTCGATAAATTAAAAACAAGACCTCATGTAACAGTGTCTTGCACCTAGGGAAGCAATGTAATATAGTGTTTGTTCCCCTCATTTTTTGTTGTTGTTGTTGTTTTTGGATACACCCAGTGATCCTCCATGTTACTCCTGCCTCTATGCTTAGGAATTACTCTTGGTGGTGGTATGGGACTAAATGGGATACCTGGGATTGAACCTGGGTTGGCAGCATGCAAGACAAGCACCCTACCTGCCGTACTATTGCTCAACCACTACTCCCTTCATTGTTATTGAAGTGCCGTGACTTCCAATACCATGAATGGTAGCTTCATGCATGGACAGTTCTAGCACCACACCCACCACCAATACCCACTTCCCTCCACTGAAGTCCTAAGGCGCCCTCCCATCACCTGCTTTCTTCTTTGAGATAGTGTAATTATCAGAATTAGGAATTAACCTTGGTACTATATTGTTAAACCACGGTCTTTTTTGTTGGGGGGTGGGAGAAAGAACTCACCAGCAGTTGGCAGCTTCTACTGCTGGCTCTGTATGCAAGTATTATTCCTGGTAGGTCTCAGAGGACCATATGGAGTGTGGGTTGGCCTTGTGCAAGGCAAATACCCCCTCCCGTCCAGCCCTCTAAACTTCAATCTTTATTCTATCAGTTTTTCTACTTCTTCATCCCCCTTTAATTTCTTTCTTTTAAAACATCTAGCATCCAGATTAGATCCCACATTCTGTTTATCATATTGCTTTGGGCTCCCTCAATGCGTAAGAGTTCTTCAGTTTGTTCTTATATGTCAAATGTTTGAGATGTTAGTGAAGACAATTTGTCAGTTGCTTTTTCTTTTAGACTATTTTCAATTTTGGTTGCCTGTGTCTTGATTTGGTAAAGGTGCGGTTGTGTTGTTGGGCAGAATACTGAAGAGATGCTGAGAAGTGATACGAGTGATAGTAACTTTGACCACTTGGTTTAGGTTGGTGTCTGCTAGATTTATCAGTATAATATTTTTAGTCAAACTTAATTGCTATCGAACCCCAGCAGGACTTGCACTTTCACGTGTCCCCAATTCCCTGTCAAGTTTAGATAATTAATAACTTGTAGCATTTTGAGTGAGAAAACACTGTGTAAGTACTTGATCCTTTGCATATAGCAGCTACTGAGTAAGTGGTACCTGTGGTCCTAGGAGACAAGTGCCAATTAGTAAATTACCCTCCTGAGTTCACTTTGCACTTACCAGTCGAGATAGCCTTCTCTTCCTTCCTTTCTGTGGTAGTAGAAGAAAGGATTTTTTTTTTCCCTGCCCACGGCTAATTCTTGTCTGTTCTCTATATTCTTCCCAGCTGGTTGATTTGAATTTCAGTTGTTCACCATTTCTCATGTTGGTAGATGCGGAGTTTACAGAGAGAACTAGAATATAAGAATAAGACTAAATAAACTTTCACTCAAGTCTGAGACTTTCAAGGCAACCTCTTTACTGGCTGTACCATCTTTCCGGCTCACGTCCATAATTTGCCGTTTTTCTTTGCTCTTGTTTCTCAGACTTGTCCATCATATTTGTCTTATCTCAGCGATCCCAGCACATCAATGAATTCTCAGAAAATAGATTACTGTCCATAGTTGGTGTGGGCTGTAAGTCTAAGGTAAACACCAATTTCAAAGGGTTGGTATTACAGTGTAAAATATCGCATTAACAACTTGATTACATATTGAGATAGTCATATTCAAGGTATATTGAGTTAAGTAAGCTATGTTCTTAAAGTTCATTTACCTGTTTCAATGTGGCTGTTAGAAATTTAAGATTATATATGTGGCTCATGTTATATCTGTTAGTAATATAGAATTGTAGTATTCCAATTGAACATTGATTTTACTCTTTAAGACTCTTTTCTTTTTATTATTGAGGTAAAAGACTTTGCAGTAGTGGTAATTTGCATGCTTTTGGCATACACCGTTATTGCTTCAGACTCATCAACCAAGTGCCTGTATCCCTCTACTACTCCTGATTTGCTTGTTTCCTCATTTCTGTTTGTTTCTGGCCAACTTCTTGTTGGCACTTACTTGCAGGGTCTATATAAAGATAAATGATAGAGTAAAAGAGCTTTGAACTATCAAGACATGCTACATAAATTCAAAGCTTTGTGCATTGCAGAGGTTGGCAAACACTGAAGACATTTTTTGTAAGCTACTGAATTTGAAGCCATTATCCAAAAAAGATACTCTCATTTTCTAAAAACTATGTTCAGGTTATATGGTTTTGATATGGTTCATCTCTTATACGGAAAATATTCACAGTGCTGCCATTTTCTTGCTGTTCTTTCTTTTAGATTGTAACTTCAGGGCGTTTGGGTTTCATTCATTTCCTTTTCTCAGCTCTTCTCTCCCTTGACTTCTTTTGATCTGTTCTCAATAGTTTTAGCTACCACACTTTTGACTCATCAAACCGCTTTGAATCTCTCTGACAACTTCAGACTTTAGCAGTGAGAAGAGAACCTTGCCCATTTGGGGAAAACTGAACTCACCAATCTTCCTCCACAATGTGGTCCCTGCTTATCACAGTGATTTGAGCTTGTGAACTCCAGGTCTTTAAATTTATGCTTAAGATGGGGGGAAGAAGAATGGCTATTGTTGAGTACTTTTATGTGTCACTGGCATTGTGTATGTCACTTGTGTTAATCTTATCTCATGCCTACGGCCTATGGATATTGTTATCCTATTTATTAATGAAATTTTGAGAAATAAAATATGTCACAGCTCACGTTAGAAGCTTGGAAATGGCAGATCTGGGCCTTGAGCACACTTCTGCTTGACGCCAAGTTGTGGCTTATGTGAGAGTTCTCACAGTCCCTATCCTATTACCTCCAGCTGGTCTACATGTACTGTGCATGTACTGTAGACGATCATAGTAGCCTCTCCATCTCAGCCTGGAAAATTTGATCTGTTATTATAGTCTCAGCGATTGCTGTAATTAAAGTGTAGTGATCACTTTTAACTTCTGGGAGGATCACATGAATAAACATTAATTATTTTTAATCTTGGTTCTTTTTCTTTTCTTTTTCTCTGTTTTCTGTGCCAAGGAGGACTTCACAGATGTGAGACCTGTGCCTTATCACATTTTCACATTTCATCTCTCTCTCTCTCTCTCTCTCTCTCTCTCTCCTTTGTGCAGTGTGGCTTGCAGTACATTCGCTGAGGGGTTATCATGTATATACCTTTACCTACTCTTACTTTTTTTAGGGTTTTTTTTTTTTTTTTTTTGGGTCACACCCAGCAATGCTCAGGGGTTACTCCTGGCTCTGTACTCAGAAATTATTCCTAGCGGTGCTTGGGGAACCATATCGGATGCCGGGATCGAACCCAGGTTGGCCACATTCAAGGCAAACACCCCCATTGCTGTGCTATTGCTCCAGCCCGTACTTTGACTTTTTTAATATCACTTTCCATGTTCTTCATTTCTGTCACTTATGACTGTTAATTGTTTTTTTTTTCATTTCTGCTCTCAACTTTATTTTTGGGGGTGGGGGTGGGTCACACCCGGCAATGCTCAGGGATTTCTCCTGGCTCTGCACTCAGGAATTACTCCTGGTGGTGCTTGGGGACCATGTGGGATGCTGGGGATCGAACCCAGGCTGGCACAGTTCGGCTGCGTGTAAGGCAGGCCCTACCTACTCGGCTATCGCTCCGGCCCCTGTGCTCTCAACCTTCATGTGCTTTGCTGACTTGCCTGTGCTATTGTTTCTTTGCACAACCTCATCGTCAAAGACACTGAGGGTTTACTAGTGTTATTTATGTCTTTGGTGATACTGTTTTTGCTCACTGAACTTGGTGGACTTCTGTGTGTTTTCCCCGTTGTTTTCTTAGTGTTCTTGCTGTGCTGGGGGCTGGGGATGTGAATGTTTGTAGTTAAGAACCTCCTGCTCCCTAGAAGATACTGAGGGGTTAAACTGGAGGTTGTATCTGCCTTCTCTGCCTGTCTCCACAGAATAACAGGAAAAATAACTGTGCCCTGCTTGTAATTTGGTTGAGTAAGTCTCTCTTCAGGAGGTGTGGTTTGGGGCTTTAATTTGGAGACAATGGGACCCACTCTGTAGGGAGGGGCTCTCCCTCCTCTTCGAATAGGCCAGGGCTGATCTCACCTAGTGGGAAGGAGCAGCAAGCAGAAAGGCGGAGTTTGGCAATTCATTATCCTGACAATTTTTGCTTGTTTCCATGGCATAGTCTTTTCTTATGTACAGTATTTTTAGTCTTTTTTAAAAAACACAGGATTTTTAGTAACTAATTTACATGGAGTTTTAAAATGCACTCTACAAATCGTTCTGATGATGATATCATTCCTCTTGCATGCAGATTTTAAGCATTTCGCTAAGGCGTCACCTTATGCAAGAAGCTTCCCTGACCTCCCCAATCTCTAGGCTGCTCTTCTGTACTCTGTATCCGCATTGGATCGTAAATAGATGGTTGAACATTGTAAACTCCAGTGTCACAGTGTTTACGCCTTCATTCTTCTCATGAAGGATGAACACTGGAGTAGAAACACTTGGTTAAATGTTCACCCACTTGGTCACTCTGCTTGCACACTTGGTCGTGGTGCCCTCTGGAATTAACACACTTTGTTCTGCCTTTGGGCCTTTGGCATCGCAATGGCAGTCTCACCTGGATTGCGACGTGAGGATGTGGGGCAATGCCAGGGATTGAATTTGTGCTGCACAACTTAGTTTGCCCCTCCTGTAGTCCACCCTCCCCCAGTTTTTACTGAGTTTCTGTGATTTACAGTGCTATTAATGACGGGATTTCATGCATATAGTGTTCTAGTACCACACCTGTGTGTCAGCTTCCGTCCACCAATCATCCCGGAACCATCCCCGCCTCCCCTGTCCTGCATAGTAAACTCAGTCCTGTTGGCCACTTCTCAGGTTTTGTTGCCTTTGCCATTTGTTAATTGCCAATAACTTTATTTATAGCCACATTTGAAAGAGATCATTCTGTATCTATCTCCTTCTGATTCAACTTGACTCAGCATAAATCCTGTGCCTCTAACTGAATAGTAGCAAATTGCATGATCTCATCTTTTCTTATTGCTGAGTAGTATTCCAATTTATATGAATACCACACTTTCTTAATGCTGTGAATGATTGGGCCAGAGGGATAGTATAGAGGGGAGGGCATTTACCTTGCATGCAGCTGACCCCGTTTCAATCCCTGGCATCCCATAGCGTCCCTGAGCACTGCCAGGAGTAATTCCCGAGTATTGAGCAAGGAGTAACCCCTGAGCACTGCTGGGTGTGACCCAAAATGCAAAAAATAAATTAAAAATAAAATAAAATAAAAAATACTGTAAATGGTTGATTTTATTACAAGTTCCAGATTTAATAATGCTATATCTCCCCAAAGAACTGATGAATGGCTAATTAATACATTGGATCAGTATTCATAAGTATAGTTCTTTAATCATAGGAATATTTGTTCAGTAATCATAAGAATAAAAGACACTTTTCTATTTTGTTTGCCATATAGCGTATTTGCCAGAGTGTTCCCAATTGTTGATAATTGACCATATTTTAGGGTTTTATTTGTTTGTTTTTGTTTTGGGGCCACACCAGGAAGTTATTCTACTCTGGTTATTCCTCATTCTTCGCTCAGGACTTACTCCTGGCGGTGCTCAGGGACTCTATGGGGTGCTGGGATGGAACCTAGATCAGCTGGGTGCAAGCCAGTACATCTCCATATGTCCTGCCTCAGGGACGTGTTGCTCCAGGAACATAAAGAGCTCTCAAACCATGCCATCAGGTCATGGGAATGAGGTCTATAATTGTTACTGGTATTTGGCATATCAAATACTTTAATGCGGATACTTTAGTATCCAAATGCATTTTAACATGGGTGAGATAAATTATGAATCTTCATTATGTTAAGTGTTGCATTTTGAGTATTAGGTGAATTGGTTAAACCCATTTTATTCTGAAAGTATGAATTTAATGCATAGTTATCAAGTGTTGTAATTCATGCTGTGGCTTTTATTTGTACTGCTAATGTTATGTTTATTCATTAAGCCTTTAATTACTTCATATTTTTAATTAGAGCTGTGTTTTCAAGCATATGACATAATGATCTTAAAATTAACTACTTGCAAAGGTATTAAAGTAAAATGGAAATCCTATTTTGCTCCATCGCTGCATGATTATAATTTCCCATTTGTGGTTCTCAGACACGGAGACTTTGTTTTAATTTAAGCATTTTTTTAATTTAAACTTTTAATTTGAACTTTTTTGCTTTGATTTTGTGTCATTCTTGGAGGTGCTAAGGGCTTTCCTCCTGACTCTGCATCCAGGGATCACTACTGCTAGGGCTTTGCCGTATGGGGTACCAGGGACCAAACCCAGGCCAGCTGTATGCAAAGCAAGTACCCTACACTACCTCCTGGTTGTACTATCTTCTGGTTCGAGTTTAATCTCATTAAAGATATTTGCAAAAAAAAAAAACTCCACTCTTTTTAAACTTGTTGTCTACAAAGTTCTTTGTAATACATTTATTGCAGGCGGTCAGTATTCCAACACCAGTTCCCGCACTGTCACCTGCCCTCCATCCCTGTCTCCATTTTCCCAACCACCCCTCAAGCCTGCCCCTGTAGCAGGCTCACAATCACTGTATCACTGTCTGTATCACTGTCTTCCCGTTGTTCATCAATTTGCTTCGAGTGGACACCAGTAACATCTTCATACGTCCTGTTGCAACGAAGTTTAGTCAAAGAGCATTTGCTTGCTCCAGGGATAGGAAGAGCCTCAAACCATTCTTCAGGTCATGGAATTGAGGTCCATAGTTGTTACTGGTTTATGGCTTATCGGCAGAGCTGCTACTGGCTCTCACCGTGCCCAGCCACTCATGAGGTGCCTGGGAGGGATGGCAGGTTCTAGCCCTGGCCCACCACCCCAGCAGAGCCTCACAATAAGCCAGGTGATGCCCCACTCCATGAGGACCTCCATTTTCCACATCCGGACTTCCCCCTCATCAGAACTCCACCCAGCAGACGAGCCTATCACAGCCCGGCTTGTGCGGCCAGCGGCCGGCGGTTCATCAATAAATGCTGGATTTTGAGATGACTACAAGTGTATGCTACCCGCACGGCAGAGACTGGAAAGCTACCCATGTCGTATTTGATATGCCAGATACCAGTAACAATTATAGACCTCATTCCCATGACCTGATGGAATGGTTTGAGGTTCTTTATGTTCCTGGAGCAAGCAGGTGCCCTTGGGCTCTACTTGCATGAGACAGGTCATATGGAGATGTTACTGGTGCCTGCTAGAGCAAATCGATGATGAACAGGAAGACAGTGATACAGTGATTATGGCTTATCATTTATATTGCTTGATACCACTAAATGGCTAATAAATGAGCAAACAATATTTCTGTAGAAGAAAATTTGTGAAAATTATTGTATCTTACTCTGGAGACATTAAGTTCTTGTCTGAGGGTTTACTAAGCTGTTGTTGCAAGGTAAGCCTCTGTGTTAATGCTTTTGTTAGTGGAGGTTGACTTCTGTGTTAGATTCCCATCCAGTCTGGTGTGCTCCTATTGGGATGCTTATATTGTAAAGTTTGGACATAGCTGCATGCTCCAGTGTCCGGGTGCGCTGGGCTCCTTGACAAAATCTGGTAGCAAGGTCAGGGGGATCCCCTTCTGCCACAGGGGATTGGCAGCACACAGATGGAGAAAGATGCAAGAACCCAGTGAAGTTTCAAAAGCCTTTACTTCACTTGTTCTGGTATACAAATCTGCAATAGGAAAAGCCCAGACATTAGGCTCCCAGCTGGGCCCCAGCCACATGACATAAAGTGCTACATTATGCATTCTAGACATGTTGGTTTAGAATCCTAGGCCAAGATGGCCACTACCACATGTTAAGGTGTGACAGGGAAGAGAAGGAAGAGCAGGTGAGGAAGAAAAGGTAAAGGCCAAAAGATGTAAAGGCTACAGCTTTTGTAACTTTTCAGCCCAGACTTCTGACAGCAACAAAAGCAGTTAGGGTCAATCTCCCTTAGGTAACTTCTCCCAGACCTCACCTAGCCCCACTGAAATGTTAATATCGTTCCAGCCAAGGTAGCAGGCCCTACCCGTGGTTTTCCATCAGACCCTATGTAGTTGGGGAAGTGCAAGTATCTGTACCAATGAACATTCTACAGCCAGGTATATACTTCTCCAAACCTTCACAAGATTCTCGTCTTTAATTCATAGTTGTTTTGTATATTAGCCTTTAGACTTATTAGAGAGCCATGCATGCTTGCTTGGAGGCAAACAGCATTTCTCTCTGGTCTAATTACTTAGAGATCCAATGTGGCTAGGTAAATATAATGGTAAGATCTGTCTTGTCCCACGATGATTATGGTAGCATGAGAGAAAATATTTGTACCAGCTAACATAGAATACATGGTAAGATATACTGCCACATATCAAACTTTTCTTGCTCCTATATCTATAAAGTGGCCTTCAGGAGGTAATTCCAGCCAAAGTGCAGAGGCTCTGGGCAACAGTGTACTGCAACACTCCAGGTTACTCACAATATTTAGCTGGGCAGTCATGCTGGAGGTATGGCAGCAGTTGTTAGGGTGAGTGTGGCATCCGAGCTTTGGTAGGGCAGGAACTTGGCCTGGCTCCTTCCTGAGATTAGCAAAATTTCAAAGGTAAAATCTAGCTTTCTTATTATCTAACTCCAGTGTTTCAAAAAACTATTAATTATGAACAGGCTTTTAAATGTTTCCTTACTGGGGTCCTGACAAGAACAGGACGGTGGGGGGCGGGGGTTACCTGTGTAGTGGAGAATGAGGTGCCCTTTTCCTTACAAAGGTACATTGGAGATTTGTTTTAACCTTGATTTGAGAGATAGGAAAGTATGACATGCTCCCAGGAATCCTCTCCCCATTTGCTCTGTATGTGGAATGGTCTCCTTGATGTGGAAAGGACACCATTGCCTGCTGTTTCTTCTGGCTATTTACAATTTCCCTTTAAAGTTATCGCATGTAATTACCTCTTTAATACATGCTTTGTTGCTAGGTCATAGAATGTATGGGGATGGAAATTATGGATGGTGATTGTTACTGTATGATGATGGGTGATTAATCAATACAGAATAAATTATGTAAACAAGAAGGAAATGAGAGTTGGTTCACAAAAGGTAATTTTTTTTGGCTCATGAGGTTGTTTGAAACAGTGTAGATCCAGAAATGCATTATAAATAGAGAACAATTGATCTAACTTGGACAATATTCAGTCTAATTCATTTTGTAGTGACTTGAATTATCTAAAATTTATTTAAAGTGCTACATTATGCATTTGTTTTGGAGAGAAATTTATAATATTCTGTTTAGGAAATTATTTTGTAGTTATTAATTTGCATTGCATTATACTTTGCAGCTTCTTTCAGAAATACATGTGCATTTTTCATAGTTGTAAATGCATATAAGAACTTCATGCATCTAGCAGTTAGTTCTTGACCTCACATACTCTCGCCTTCTTAAAGGCATGATTTCTTGTGATTTCTCCATTTCTGTTGACCCCACTATCAACTGAATGCATGGGGCCTGGAGATCCTTCTATTGTGATTTACTTTATTCATTCTTTTTTGTTTTAAAGTTTACTAGAAAATATAAGAGAGCGGAAAAGTAATTCCCCATATGGGGAGGAACAGTGTAGGTAGGACTAAGTTGGACTTACATTATCTTACACATACTCAAGCCAAGACATTCTTCTTATTCCTTGTGGGGAATATTGAATTACTGAAAAAATAACTAGACCTGGAGAGATGCAATATTCATCCATCCTCCCTCCTTCCCTGCCTCCCTGCCTCCCTCCCTCCCTCCCTCCTTCCCCCCCCTCCCTCCCTCCCTTCCTCCCTCCCTCCCTCTTTCCCTCCCTTCCTTCTTTCCCATCTCACCTCTCTCTCTTTAGTTCTTTCTTTTTTTTTTTTTGTTTTTTGAGCCACACCTGACTGTGCTCAGAGATTACTCCTGACTCTGCACTCAGGAATCATTCCTGGCGGGCTCAGAACCATATGGGATGCTGCGAATGGAATCTTGGTTATTGCATAAAAGGCAAATTCCCTACATGACATACTACTTTCTGGCTCAAGAATACTCCTTCTTGACATTGAAGATTTGTGTTTTCATCATCCTTAGATTGATTGGTGATGAAAATTGACTACTTAGTCTAAATCCTGGAGTCTATTCCTTAAGTGTCTAACTTGCAGCTTGGCTATGTTGTATCTTTGTATTTCTAAACTCATGATGGTAGTGGACTGTTTCACCTTTATAAGCAATGGTTCACCCTGGGAGCTTTTGAGGTGCCCTGAATTGCCAAACTAATAGGATCAATATAATAAATAGGTTTCTTTGTACCTGTTCCTATTTTAAGAGGTCCCTAGGAGTGAATTAAGGCTCTGTCTGATTCTGACACTGTAACTGAATCATTACTATGTTTTATGACTTACAACTCTGGGTTTATGTTTCTGGGTTTATATTTTTGAAAATTTGAACTGGATTGTCTTTTAGCTGTATTCTTCTTCTTTTTTTTTTTTTCTCTTTTGGGTCACACCCGACAATGCTCAGGGGTTTCTCCTGTCTCTGCACTCAGGAATTACTCCTGGCGATGCTCGGGGACCCTATGTGATGTCAGGGATTGAACCCATGCAAGGCAAATGCCCTACCAGCTGGACTATCTCTCTGGCTCCTTTATCTCTATTCTAAAGTTCAGTTATAGTGTTATAAGCACTGGATTTTTAAGTAATTATAGGAGCCCCCTTCAAAATCTATTTACTTAAATTAAATTAGTCATAATACTGTACTTTGTTTAAGGTTCATACTTGATAAGATACATGAGAAGAGTTGAACATATGGAGTGCCTTAGACCTAAGCAAAGATTTGTATGTAATTTAACAAGAACAAAGCAGACTTGTGATTAACTGTAGAATTTACTTTGCTAGAAAATTGAGTCTTTAGCCATAGTTAGTAATTTACATGTTAATGTCTTTCTCCCTCCCTCCTTTCTCTCTTATTTCCCTGATTTCCCCTTTCTTTGACATATCTTGTATATAATTTCCCCTTACTTGATTAGCAGAAAATGGAAGACTCTTTAGAAGTATTTTTTATGAAACTTTCTTTTTGTATCTTTTTTTTTTTTTTTTTTTTTTGCTTTTTGGGTCACACCTGGCGATGCTCAGGGGTTACTCCTGGCTCTGCACTCAGGAATTACTCCTGACAGTGCTCAGGGGACCATATGGGATGCTGGGGATCAAACCCAGGTCGGCTACATGGCAAGGCAAACACCCAACCCGCTGGCCTATCGGCTCTGGCCCTCTTTTTGTATCTTTATTTCATTCATCATTGTACCCCTGACTATTAAAATTGTCTTGCCCATTAATATTGCTATGATGAATAACTTTGTATTTATTTATTCCTCCCCAATTCGAATTAACTGAGAAAATAATTTCTAAATTTTTGTCTTTTAAGAAAGGTGACCCTTGTGATGTTGGGACTTGATAATGCTGGTAAAACAGCCACGGCCAAGGGAATCCAAGGAGGTAAGCCAAAGGAATAGTGACTTAGTTATTTTGCATTATTTGTCACTACATTACATAGTCAGTGGGGACAGGTATTGTGCACCCCACTGCTTTACATTCTTTGTTTACCTGTGGCTAACATGGCAAATACTGTCTTAATGGTATGTAACCGTGTTAGGTTTGAATTAAAGAGAAAGGCAGAAGCTCTTTGATGTCTTTAAACATCTTCACAGCCCTTCTCTCTTCCATACCAGAGCTTCCCAAACTACTTTGCTTACACAAGCCCTTTTCAGGAAAATGCCGTTCAGTACCCCTGTTCATCAGCCATCTTGGGGGTGGGCAGTGGAGGCGCCTCTTAGTTGCAGCTATTGATTGCAGTTTCCTCCCTCCCTCTGACCATGGGTCAGTACAGCACCCAGCAGGGCAAGGATATCATCCACTTGGGAATCACTATTCTAGACAGGAGAAAAAAAAAAAGGTCATATGCCTGCCGTAGGGAGTGTCCTTCTGTTCACCTTCTTTTGGTCAGAATGGGTGACATAACTACAGTTAAATGGGAAGAAAGTACTAGTGTAGTTAGCCAGTCTTTGTAGTTCTTTAATTGTAACGTAATATAATGTAATGCCATGTTAAACCAGATAAAATGCCCGATAAAGCCTTTATGCTGTTAAAGGATTTTCTGTCTTTGATATTGCATAACATTGGATCTAATCATTTAGTCATTTTAATTTAATGTTTTATGCAACAAACTAGAATACGTATAATTCATGATTTCAGCATAATTCATCTGAAGGGTGGGGTTGGAAAAAACCTGCCTTAAATTTATTCCTGATAATGTTACAAAATTAAATAAATATCAAGTTGTTAGAAGCTTTTATTTATGGAATTTCATGACCAAAAAAAAAGAATAGTTTGCAGAACTTGCTGTTGAAAAGTAGCCTTTCATGAGACCAAATTTCTTCTACTATGGAATTAGATATTAATTGAGTATTACTGCCAGTGCATCTCCTAATGCCATATGATGGCTCACATCCTATCCCGCGGTTACATCAGTGCAAAGGCTCCATTGCCGTCCTCTAAATGAGAGTTTTGCAGAATCTTTTTTTTTTTTTTTTTTTGTTATTAATTTTTTTAAAAAACATGTCCCCACTTCCCTCCCCCTCCCCCCAGCCTGCCTCTATGGCAAATTCTTTATCTCTTCTCTTACACATTGTGGATTGCAATACATACATTCAGAGATCATCATGTATATCTTTTCCTATATTCAATGCTCAGTTCTAGACTGGTATTATCATTTTTGACAAATATTAGCACACTGTTCCCTTTCTGTCTTACCTAACCACTGATTCCCACAAGTTTGTGGAAGATTCCACCTTTTTTTTAATTGAAAGATGCTCATGTAGAGCTTTGGTTCTACAGTGTTCCAACACGCACCCTCCGCCCAAACCCATCTCCCATCACCAATGATCCCACCTCCCTCCCCCCTCCCGCACCTCAACCACTTGGCGGGCTCTGCATGTCATCTCTTTCCTCTTTATATCTCCTTCCCAACAAACTTTCCTGCTCTTCGTTGACTGCAATGCATTAAAAGACATTACTGTTTCACTATTTTAGTGGACCCGCGGCCGCTTGGGCTCGAACTGGCTTTGCTCTGTTGATCTGGTCTGAGGCCGTTTTGCAGCGTCGGACAGCAAAAATGGTGGCTAGTGTGATGGGCGAGTCTCATCCGGCTGCTTCCGGGACCCCTCAGAGGCGACGGGCCCACTCCCCAAACCCATCTGCCCTCCTCGGGGTTCCATGGTCAGCTAGGCCCGGCGCGAGCCGAGCGCCAGCCTCCCCAGCCGTCCGTGAGGCCCTGTGCTGGCCCGTGGGCAGCTCGCGGGCAGGGCCACCAGGCTCGACAAGATGGAGGGGGAAGGGATGACAGAATCTTTTTTTCTAAACTATATAAATATTTCAGGCTTGGTCATGCCATCCCTTTTCCAAATATATACCTCCCACATAATCCCGTGAAAGCAGCTATGTAAGTATGTAACAAATGAGTAGAGCCTTATTTCACTCAATGTTTGCTGGATCACTATCACTATCACTATCTTCCTGTTGATCATCTATTTGTTAGAGCGGGCACCAGTAATATCTCCATATGTCCTGTCTCATGCCAGTAGAACCCAAAGGCATCTGCTTGCTCCAGGAACATAAAGAGCCTCAAACCATTATATTAGGTCATGGGAATGGCCTAATATAAATGTTACTGGTATTTGCTGGATACTCAATGTTACTGGTATTTGCTGGATACTCAAATATTTGCTGGATACTCAATTTTAATTTAAGAAATTTTATGAAATAATGTTACTTTCATTTTTTGCAAACTGAAGTCATAAAGTACATTAATAGTGGGGGCTCCTGCACAAAGTAGCAAGGCAGATTTGAGCTGTAGACCAGAATCCCTTACTTAAAGACCTTTTTCGTATGCCTCTTGAAGCCATAACTGTCAAAGAAGCAGACCCCTCAGCATCTGCATATTAGACTATCATGTTGCTTGCACTTGGAACATTTTTGTCTTCTCTTTTCCATCTCTCCGTGTCCATCAGTTCCTCTCCTGAGTCTTGCATTCACAGCATCATGTCATGAATATAAAGTTCTAAGCTTTATTCGATTTTGAGCACGAAATTGGTTTTGTTTTCTTGCCTTATTTTCTTGTTGTTTAAAGATTTAATTATATAAAGCAGCTTGAAATTTCCCAAAGTAAGCTTTTTTTAAATGCCTTTGCCTTTTAGTTTATAATGTTTCCGATTAACTTATTAGAGAATATTTACATTTAAGATTTATTCCTGATACTTGTGCAGTTTTTTTTTATGAAATCTTGTCTTATCTTTTCTGCCACATGACATAATCATTTATTTCCATTTGTGTACCTTTCTAGACCATATTTTCCTTTAGGGGAGTTTTTCCCAGCTTGATGTGTCAGTTTAGACCATGCCTTAGGCTTCTAGGCATCTTTCCAGAAACATTTCTCCCTTGACTTCTATTCTTCAGCTTATTTCTCTTTTCTACCCTCCCCCAAACCCCCATGTCTGAATGTTTGTCTCTCTTCATCTCTCTCTGGCTAGGTTGTTTTAAAAGTATGTCTGCCTATTCTCTAAATTTATTTCCTTTGTCCCATTTCAAACCTTTTTGTTTAATAATATCATTGTCACTTCCCATGATAAGAGTAGCTTTCCTTCCTTGGACTTCTTTCAGTCAACTTCTTTGTGCCTGCCAAGTGATTGCATTAGTCTGGTTTCATTTGCTGTAGCAAAATAACAGTGATTTCAGTTTGCTTTGATGCTAAAATAACAATAGATAGATTTTGTTGATAGAGCAAAGCAGGTTTATTTCAGGCTCAGGACTGGCATAGCAGCTCCTTGGTATTAAGGACTCAGGTTTCTGCTCTTACTTGCCTTTCCATGCCTCTTGTTTTCTCTGGCTTGCGTGGCCAGAGGTGCTCCTCCACTGGAGATGTGTGCTCTGGCCGGAGGAGGGTAAGGGAGGCGCAGGTTCTCCTTTTCCTTTTTAATGAACATTAACCAGAAGTTGCCACATTATTTCTTCCCACATGCCATTGACTGTAACCAGCAGCGTCCTGGAGTCTCTTCCTGTTAGCTGACATTAGTTACTGAGGCCAGTTATGCACATCTCTCCCCATTGTGAGTTCATACCTCAGAGTTTTAAACTTGGCTATTTGAAATTGGCGGTACGGAGGTGAGACTTACAAAAGGGTGGCTTGGTGTTCTCACTGATGACTTTTATAGGGAGATGAGTAACTTGCACTCTGCCTGCTGAAAGGTTAAGGCTCCTTCTCAGTCATACCTAAGCCTAGCATCAAATGTCTTGGCACTCTACTTTCATAGTATCAGAATGTTTGTGATGATGAGAGTGATTAGACTGTCTAGATAATAATTATTCAGTAGAACTTTCTGCAGTTATGAAATATTCTGTATTTGCTCAGCCCTCTCGTGTGGACCTATGCACTAGTCACATGTGGATCTGGAGCACTTAAAATATATCTAGTACAAATAAGGAACTAAATTTTATTGAAAATTTTAATGGCTGCATGTCATTTATGTCCAATATAGTACATATTGACTGTGTATTGCTGAAAACTAAGTTCGATAGGATAATTTTGGTTGTGGATTCCAGAAATGAAGAGGGAATGGAAATGGTGGTTTGGGTTTGAATTTTTTTCTCAGTGATCATTGTGTTCTATTATTCTTTCTTGAGTTCTTTTCCATTTCTCTGTCTTTGTATGGCCCTTTGAAAGGTTCCATTTTTCTTGATTTCTAGAGGCTGTTGCAGACTAGAGACTAGCTTAAAGCATTACAGTAGTAACCTTAGTTATATCATTGATCTTTAGAAATACAGTGCCTTCCCATAATCTTTATTCTTTTATCACATTCTTCTGGGTTTGCTCCAGCCACATTGCTCAGTTAAGGGCTCATGTTAAGTCCCCGTGGGACTTCATTTTAATTTCCCGCTGAACCTGTCAGCAGGAAGGTGACCCTCCACCATTGTTCCAGGAATCAGGTGCAGCCAAATAACAAACTGCTCAGGTCCAGGAATCACCAGTCCAACCCCAGTTGTCCCTCTATAACTGTAAGTCAGGTTAACCATTAACGAGCTTATTTTGCTTCTGTAACTTGCTTTTGCTGATGATAGCCCCTTATCCATTGTATCCGTAGTCTAAGTGGAATGTGTGTGTTTTTCTCTTCATAAAATCTCTCCCTGGGGTCAGAACCATAGTACAGCAGTTTGGGTGCAGCTGACCTGAGTTTGATCCCCAGCATCTTGTATGGTCCCCCCAGCACTGCTAGGAGTAATTCTTGTGTGCAAGCGACCAAAAAGTGAAAAGCAAAAACAAACCAACAAAAATAGCCCTCCTCTCTCATTGCTCTTGAGACCCAAGTTCTTTGAGGTCCACTCCTGGTCACAGGCTTGTGTGATACAGACTCTCGATTTGGCCTCTGAGTGTGGTCCTCATCTGTTTGTCTGGAAACTCTTTATGATGATTCAACTTATTTACATTTTCTTGCCTTTCTTTTTTTCAGTATTTGATCATTCTTCTGCTAATTCAAATCTTCACTTTAAGTTGAAGTCCTACCTTCCTATTCAAGTCCTTATTGAACCTCAGGATCATTTGACTGTTATGTTAAATAACTGTTATAATCATACAATCTTGTGCCTTTGTTATATTGTCAGATACAGATCTCCCAAATGAAAAAGTTGAAATTTACAGGAACATCCAAAATGTGTTCCTCTAGAAATAATAAAACCTATTCTCTGTGTTTTCAAGCAACCCTTAATTGTCTTTATTCCAATAGTAGTTTTAGTTTAGCTAATTAAAAAAGAGTGGTCCTGCTTTTTATTCTTTGGTTCTTCTATAATCTTCTCTTATTTAAGTGTTCCTCTCTCTTTTTTTTTAATAACTCCATGGAAGTTGTAACAGTTTTTGGGGATGTCTGTGGTTTTGAAGGACTGAATATTTTATTGTTTGTAACTTGGAGAGTAAATAGCCTTAAAGGTAAAAGTTCATTAATTTATTATTTTTTATGGGTTATGATTAAGTGTTGTATAATATGTATTATTCAAGGTGCTGTGTTTGTGTCAGTAATAATGGAAAACAAACAGCCAAGAAATTTCCAGCTCTCTGAAGCATAAGCTCTAATTAGAAACTCATTGGGATCTACTGTTCCACCAAACCAGTGTCCTTAGATATAATTATTATTAAGGAAGGAAATAGTAAACATTCTGGTATATTTTGTACCAAAGTGTTTGTAAATAACATTTTTTACATCATTCAAGTTTTAAAGTTAAGATTTTCCCCTTATTCTAATTTTAAAAAATGTATCATTTGAAACAGAGCATCCTGAAGATGTCGCACCGACTGTTGGATTTTCCAAAATCGACCTTAGACAAGGAAAGTTTCATGTCACCATATTTGACTTAGGAGGGTGGAAAAAGAATTAGGGGAATTTGGAAGAATTACTACGCTGAATCATATGGGGTCATATTCGTTGTGGATTCCAGTGATGAAGAGAGAATGGAGGAGACCAAAGAGACCATGTCAGAAGTGCTCCGCCACCCCAGAATATCAGGAAAGCCTATCTTGGGTGTAAGTATTAATAGTGTCCTTGTAAACATAGCCTTCCAATACAGAAATTTGCTTACAAAATAATGAGTAACCTAAAAGTTCAAAAAATGCATGTAATTTACCAGTGTAATGAAAGATATGTGGTGTGCTTTTTGTGGGCATTGTCAAATTAATCAGTGCTCATTAAAATGCTATCTATAAGGTTTAAGGTTTGGGTTTACATTAATATTTTCAGTAAGGAATTAATTAAATTATCCTAGGAATTATTATATAAGCTCTTATTTGGTAATTTACTTTTTATCAGTTCTGCATTTGAAGTGATCTAATATCAAGCAAGGCTATAGAATACTTTGTACCTTTTTTCTCCTTTAAATAATATTTATTTTTCATCATTGTCCTTTTTATCTTGAAGAGTTTTTGTTTGAAATATTTAAGGAATGGTTTATTTTTCTAATGCTGTATTTATTTCATATTTTTATGATTATATTTTCATAATACATTTATGATTTGTGCCATTATTCATTTTCACATATTTAAAATAATTTTGTTTAGAATCCTAAACATTTTTATTTAAATTAAAAATTATAATATATTTTAATTAAAAGAAATTTACTTAGATAGGAGAGAAAGAGGGAAAACATGGGCTTTTCCAGAGTGGAAAAGTGGAGGAGAGAAATATGTGTTCAAGAGAGAACATGGGCTTCTTCATAGTGGAAAAGACCCCTAAGCATTTAAATTTTTTTTATTATACCACAGTGAGATGTACAGTTTCAAAGATGTGCATGTTTGCGTTTTAGTCACACAGTGTTCCAACACCCATCCATCCACCAGTTCCCATTTCCCACCACCAAAGTCCCCTGATTCCCTCCCCTTCCTCCATCCAGCCTCTATGGCAGGCACTTTGCCACTTTTCTCTCTCTCTCTCTCTCTCTCTCTCTCTCTCTCTCTCTCTCTCTCTCTCTCTGTCTCACAGCATTTTTTTTATTTTTGTATTTTTAATTTTTTAAAAATATTTTATCACCATGGGATATACAATTACAAAGATGTTCATAAGATGTTCATATTTGGGTTTCGGTCATACAGTATTCCAGCCCCCCATCTCTCCACCAGTGCCCATTGCCCACCACCAACGTCCCCGATTCACTCCCCACCCTCCCCTAGCCTGGCTCTATGGCAGGTTCTTTATCTCTTTCTCTCTTCCTTCCCTTACACATTCTCACAGCGTTTTTTAATGAAGTAACAAAATGTTTGTACTACTTGTTTGCCCTTATTGCATTTATGCATGGTAAACACTAGGTGGTGCTGTAACTGTGAGTAAAGTGATTATTAATAGTTTGAATCAGTGGTTTTTAACTGTTGTCCATGGGATTAAAAAGGTCCAAACCCAGAGACTAGTAGTGATCCACATATGTTAAAAAACTACTTTAAATTGATCTTAAAATAGTTCATTTACTCTTAAAATTGAAGTAAGCTTGATATGTTTCCTTGCCTTCTTCTTGATTGATTTTTATTTTTTCCCTTTGTCTTTTTGGGCCACACCCGGCTATGCTCAGGGGTTACTCCTGGCTCTGCACTTAGGAATTACTACTGGCGGTGCTCGGATGCCCATATGGGATGCCTAGGATCAAACCCTGGTTAGCCGTGTGCAAGGCAAAAGCCCTACCAGCTGTACTATTGTTCCAGTCTCTGCATATTGTTTTGTAAAGGGTATTTTTATCTTTTAAAGACTTGTCTCACGATTAATTGAGAAACTTTAAGCAGTTTTTCAGTGGTCCTCACTAGTTAATGAATGTTCTAAATAAAGCATTTGGAAGCATTTTTTATCAAAGCATTATCAAAGGTAAGACTTAATAAAGTTTTAAGCATCATTCAGTGGCAAGGCTGTTTTTTTAATATATTTAAACAGCTGTTATTTGCTGTATATTATAGATTATCACCTTTATGAGTGTTAAGGAAAACATTAAAGTTACATATATGTCATTATATATAAAATGTATATATATATACACACATTCATATATATGAGTGAAGTTTACTAAATTCCATAGCTTAATTAGTCTACAGTTTTTTTTATTATTTTCTTACACCACCTTTAGATATACAATTACAAGATGCTTATGTTTGAGTTTTGGTTCTACAGTGTTCCAACATCCATCCCTCCACCTGTGCCCCTCTCCCATTACCAATATCCCCACCTCCCTCCCCTTCCTCCAGCCCCCTGTGGTGGGTTCTGTATCTCCTTTCTCTCTCTCTCTATCTCTCCCTCCTGCCT
Source organism: Cryptotis parvus (assembly GCA_021461705.1). Taxonomy (NCBI): domain Eukaryota; kingdom Metazoa; phylum Chordata; class Mammalia; order Eulipotyphla; family Soricidae; genus Cryptotis; species Cryptotis parvus. The sequence continues at coordinate 9,577 of JAJIBD010010214.1, read as the reverse complement.
CCCTTTCCTACATATCGTGGAATGTAGTATATTCTAGGACATGATTGGTTCCACTAGTTTGATGGACCGCGTGGCCTCAAGCTGCCATGCAACTTAGGGAGCCTCATGGTCAACTGAGCTAGGGGAGAGCTGGGTGCCATCTCTCCCCATTGTGTCTGAGGCTCTGCATGCTGTGGCTGGTCACCAGGGCAGTTCTTGGGTGGGGCCACTGTGCCTCAGGACAAGATAGAGAGGGGAAGGGTGGCCCCAGCTCCATCTCATGAATGCCCTGTGACTTCCGCTTCTGGGAGCTACCTATCTGGGCTCAAACTCAGCTACTCTGTTAATCTGGTCTTGAGATCAGCATCTCTCCTGGGCGGGCTCTGATGTGCTGCAGTGTCCAGACAGTGAAAATGGCGGCTATTGTGATAGGCGAGTCTCATCCGGCTGCTTCTGAGGCCCCCCCAGAGGTGATGGGCCCACTCCCAAAACCCATCTTTCCTCCTGGGAGCCTCATGGTCAGCTGAGCTAGGAGGAGAGCTGGGTGCCAGCTCTCCCCATTGTGTCTGAGGCTCTGCATAGTCTACAGATATTTAAGCAGAAAACTAGTGAATTCAGCAACAAAAAAAGTATTTATTCTTGCTGTTCTATTTATTTTTGGTCGTTTTTTTTTTTTTTTTTTTTTGGGTCACACCCGGCATTGCTCAGGGGTTACTCCTGGCTCTGCACTCAGGAATTACTCCTGGCGGTGCTCGGGGACCATATGGGATGCCGGGGATCGAACCCGGGCGGCATGGGCCGGGCGTGCAAGGCAAACGCCCTACCCGCTGGGCTATCGCTCTGGCCCCTGTTTTTGGTCTTTATGGGTCACACACGGCGATGCTCAGGGATTACTCCTGGCTCTGCACTCAGGAATTACTCCTGGTGGTCCTTGGGAAACCATGTGGGATGCCAGGGATTCCGTATGGGATCCTGGGTCAAAGGCAAATGCCCTATCCACTATACTGTCATTCTGTCCCTGTTCTTGTTGCTTTTATGTTTTTTGCTTGTTTTGGGGCCATATCTGGTTGTGCTCAGGCTTTATTCCTGTCTCTGGACTCTCAGGGATCTCTCCTGGTAAGCTTGCAGGTAGTACCATATGTGGTGTCGCAGATAAACCCTAGTCAGCCATATGCAGGGTAAGAGCCTTACCTTCTGTACTATGCCTCTTGCTCCGTAAAAGTAAAGATGTTTTAATGACTGTTGATCAATTATAAATGTCTCCCCTTTTTTTTAGACAAGTGGCTATTTAATTTATTCTCTTAAAATATTTTTATAAAATTGAGTTTCTGTGATTTATAATACTGTTATAAATCACATGCTTCCCATGCACATAATTCTAATAGCACACTCATTGCTAGTGTACCCACCTCTCTCCTCCAAAGACCCCCACTCTCCCCTTTCAGCCACCTCCATTGTGTGGGACAGTCCTCACTTTGGCCCTTTGTTGCTAACTTGCTGTGGATCTTTAAGTTCTACATATTTATTCATTCACGTACACATTAATTCAACAAATACTTACTGAACATCCACTATACGTCAGCCGTTGACTGAGGGTAGAGGTACATTTGGAAACAAAAGGACTGGAACTATATCAGCTTACATTTTAGAATGTGAGACTTTCAAATGTAGTGCGTTGTACATTAGATATTAAGAATAGTGCAAACAAAGCAGCTTCAGGAAGCCTGTGGTGGTGGCAGACACATAGTGCTGTTGTAGGTAGGATCATTATGGTAAGTCTTATCAAAAAGGACATTAGAGACGGGTCAGTCTACAGAGGGTATTTGGAAATCCCTTTGGGAGGGTGCTTGCAATTGAAGAGCAATTACAGTGGTAGCAGGTATCAAATAACTGACAGGAAAATACTGTTTTTTGACTTGTCTGATATTTTGTTTCTATCAACTCTCTTAAATGGATGAAAAATCCACAAATAGGCTGAATGTTGCTTCATATAGTAATATTTTAGTGAGCTCTCCTGAGGATTTGAGAATTAATAATGACCATATAATATGCTTATAAAATATAGAAGAGTTGTTAGTCATTTGACCAGTATTTTTTTTTTTATTTTTTTTTTTTTTTTTTTTGGTCCCAGTATTTTTTAAAGCATGTGTTACTTCTACTTTCTGTTTCCTTTTGATAGTACCTTTTTGACTCTTTTTTACTTCTCTACTTTGTTACCAATAGCAATAGTTTCCTTGCTAATAGTCTAGCCTGATCTCCAAATTATCCACTATGTAACTCTTTTCATTATTTTTATTCTTTATTTTTTGCTTTTTGGATCACGCCTGGCGAGGCTCAGGGGCTGAGGGCTCTGCTCTCAGTAATTGCTCCTGTCTGTGCTTGGGGGACCATAGGGATGCCAAGGTCATACCGTAGTCGGCGCCGCATGCAACACAAATGCCCTACCTGCTGTACTCTTGCTCCGGCCCTTTGATGTTTTTTAAAACGACAAAATTGGTTCATGCTTGTTATAACAAGAGAAACAATGTGAGATTATATGAAAGTATGAGAATGCCCAAGCTGTGCTCATAGGACCCAGGGGCCCTTGTATTTCTTGGTAGTTGGGCTAATTCAAAGCTAGGGCTCAAGGATGTGGTGCTCTGTGTGTGTGTGTGTGTGTGTGTGTGTGTGTGTGTGTGTGTGTGTGTGTGTGTAGGGTTGGGCAGAGACTTTGGGGTAACAATCTGCCAGTGCCCTATTCTCCAGGGATATGCCCAGTAGTGCCCCATCCCTGCACATGCAAGGCAAATGCCTTAACCTCGGTGCTATCTCCCCAGCTCTGAGAGCAGTTTTAAGATGCAAAGTTAATCATTTCATTGTTCCCTTGCTTGAAATCTTTCAGGTTCCCTTCTAGCTCCTTATAGATAGAACATTGTTTGTAATTGATATGGCCTTGGCATTTAGAATAATGTTTAGCTCATAAGAGCAATACAATTGAAAAGTTCCCAGGATAATAAGTAGGACAGAACTCCATGCTATCCTGCTAAACTTAGTGTAAGCGACCAGGGCTGTTGGGTTGTGGAGAAACAGGGGGAGGCTCGCACTAGCAGGAGATAGACTATGCTGCTCATTCTTTTACACAGCACTTTCCTCCTGCCAGCTGACAGCCACGCCTCTCGTCTGTAAATTCCAGTCGTGCTACCAACCTCCTGATAACCTCCTGTCTGAGCTTAAACTAGTAGAATTAAGAGTCACAAAGCCTCTACGGACTCACTTCAACACTTGGATAACTGTCTTTTCCCTTCCTCCAGTAAATGAGCAGAGAACAGCAGAGCTCTGGGAAGATTGTGTTTGATCATTAACTTACAACTCAATCAAGCCAGGATTTGTTCGTGTCTGTGGAACACAAAGTAGATGACCACAGGGACAGTTCCTGAACTTGCTGTGTTTGGCGGGCTAGGTCAATGCAAATGAGACCTCAGCCTAATTTCACTTTATGTCACAGACATCAGGGTTCTCGTGGAAGATAATCATGGTTTGTCACACATCTGCTGCCACATTTATCACCTCTGCTCCCTCCCATCTGAGTTCAAACCTCCAGCGTCTCTTATCGGGTCCACTGATTCAGCTTCTTAATTGTTAACTATGCTTTATTTTGTTGGGCTTTATTGCTTGCAGGCTGCTCCCTGTGGTACTCAGGGGACAGTGTGGTGATGGGAATTGAACTCAGAACTCTGTACATGACATTTGTACTCTTATCTTTGAGCTCTCTGCTTCGAGTCTTATATTTTACAATTTCATGGAAGATAAGCACCCTGTGTACTGTTCTATCATACTTTAGGACCCTTGAATCATAAAGTCTTAAATTAAACCTTTTTTAACCATAATCTCATTTCTGACCTCATTGCTCCTTTCCCCCATTATATGCAGTGCTGTAATGCTGATTTGTCTTTCAGTAAATAAGTTATGTTCTTCTCAGTTTCTGTATTGTTTCTTAGAATATACCTTTTCTTATCCTCATTATTCAGACTTTACCTGCATATCACCTTCCAGAGACCTATTCATTGATTACATGATAAAGAAGCTATCTTTGGGGACGGGGATGGGAGCGATAGTAGCGTGAGTAGGGCATTTACCTTGCATGCAACTCACGCGGTTTTGATTTCCTCATCCCATATGATCCCCCAAGCACTGTCAGGAGTAACTCCTGAGCATAGCTGTGTGTGACCTAAAAAGACAAAAAAAAGGAAGCTATCCTGGGATTGGAGAGACAGTACAGTGGGTGAGACACTTGTCTTGCATGGAGCTCACTCAGGTTTGATTAGCAGCACCCACGTTTGGTCCCATGAGCACCTCCAGGAGTGATCCCTGAGCACGCAGCGGAAATAAACCCTGAGCATAACTGAATGTGAAACCCAAGCCTAAATAAATAAACAAACAAGCAAATAAATAACTAGATAAATAGATAAATAAATAAATGAGCCACCCTGACAAGTTCTATGTTCTCACTTTCCATTTCTCTGATGATTATGTGCCATTATCTGGTTTTTGTGTTATTTGCTTCCTCAACTAGAATGTCACTTTCAGAATCTTGTCCTCATATAAGGTCAACCCAGAGTCCTATTTCATAATGCATCTGCCAGCTTCTTAATACTGATAGTGTCAAATGTAGTTGCCTTTATTTTGATCATACTGCCAATGCTCCTGAACCATTATTTTGTATATTGAGTGAACCTAAAGTCAGGAAAGTGATGCCTTACCTTAGCTGTTGGGTCTTGAACTAGTTATCAGTTAGAGTCTATCAGCTACACAGTGTTTGTTTTTTTATTCAGGTTTATTGACCACTGTGTTAACTGATCTACCTGGCCATAAAATATTTAATGTTGCTTCTATTTTGATTTAGCTTTAAAAAAGCATCCTTTCCCCCTGAGCACCGCCAGGAGTAATTCCTGAGTGCAAAGCCAGGAGTAACCCCTGAGCATTGCCAGGTGTGACCCAAAAAGAAAAAAAGGAAAAAAAAAAATCCTTTGAAAATCTTTTCTTCACTCTACCCTTTGAAGACCTATTTTTTTTTTACCACTCTCAAATGAGATAAAAGGTTGTTTAATACCTTACTCACACCTTGATAGCACATTGGAAACTATAAAGTTGTAGATTTGTGTGTGATGCCTCACTAGAAACAAGACACCACTTTATGTTCAGTAGTTAACCTATGAACTTAAAGCTGTTTGTAGTTTAATAATTGAAGACTGGGCTGGAGCAATAGCCCAGCGGGTAGGGCGTTTGCCTTGCACGTGGCCGGCCTGTGCCGGCCCGGGTTCCATCTCCGGCATCCCATATGGTCCCCTGAGCACCGCCAGGGAGTAATCCCCTGAGTGCAGAGCCAGGAGTAACCCCTGAGCATTGCCAGGTGTGACCCAAAAAAGCAAAACAAAAAAAATATTGAAGACTTCTTGTATATAACTGCTTGCAAAACTTCTGTAAATCAAGTGGATAGGGCTAGAGGGATATTATATGACTCGCAAATGGTAAAGGTAAGTGTCTGTAAAATGGAGAAAAATTCCAAGACATTGATGTCTGTGATAGCTTTCTTTTTAAATCTGGAAAAGTCTCTGGAATAACTTCTTTATTTTGAGCCACACCAAGGACAACACCAACAACACAATATCCTACAAGGATTTTTTTTTTGTACTTTACAGCTAGTCCAAATTTCTCCTTAGTAGTCTGAACATATTCTTTTGTACCATTCATTATCATTTCAATATTGTTAATGCTTTCTCCTTGCTCCTCTACTAGAAGAGATATCTGTATGAATAGTTCCCTTAAATCCTTTACTTGGTTCTCCAAATTAACAAGTTCCTTGTGTCTTTGTTCAATCTCTGAAAGTTGTGCTCTAGTGATATTGATTTCCGTAAGTAAACTTTCATTAAATACTTCCCATTTTCCTTGATGAAGCATATCATTTACTTCTTCTTCTGCTACTTCTTTTCCTGCTACTTCAAGCTGACGGAAAATAAATGTCTTGCATTTCTCTTGCTTTGCTGCTATTGTGTTATTGTATATGTACATAGTTTGCTGAAAGTGGCGAAACATTGCATCATGCTGAGATTTAAGTATTCTTGTCACCACTGATGATGGGCCATTTTCAACCTCTGACTTTTTAGCTTCCTTGACTAAATTGTCCAAACCTCTGTTGATGTGTTCTGCTTGATTTTTTATTTCCTTCGTAATGCTAGACTCTCTCTTAAGTACACTAAACCTTCTCATTGAAGCCATCAGACGTTTCTGTTGCTGCCCAAATTTTTGAACATCATCAGTCAAATTGTTGATACTGTCCTTTAGTTTCTGGATCTCTTGTAGGTGTCTCTCAGCTACAGGCTCTCTTTCATAAATAACAGCTTGCTGTAGAATTGTCCCTTGGTCTTCTGCTTCAGTCGGTGACACATACCTGTTGCTAGAGAGTTCAAATTCCTTTGTTGTTTGTTTTAGTTCCTGTAGTCGATCTTTCATCTTCCTGTTTTTTTCTAAGCAGCAAATGGATTGTGTCAAACAGAGACAAGTTTGGTATTTTCCTCCAGTAGTAGTTGACTTCACATAGCTATGTCTCTGAACCAAGGAAATGCCTTCCAATTTTCTGTAAAGAGGATAAACAGGTAGAAAAATCAGTAAGAATTGCCTTGTTACGCTCATTAAAATGAGAAAACCAATGTAATATAAATTATAATTTATTTTGGATAATGGAGGACTACTATGTGTGCCATTTAGCTAAGTAAAGATGTTGAGAAAGGTACTGAATAGTGATGGTTACTCAAGATAAATTCTCAGTGTTATGGTAGTGTCATGTAATATAATGTACTTGCTTCAAAAAGATGTGTCTTAGACCTAGAGAGATAGCAAAGGGGTTAAAGCATCACCTTGCATGCAGCAGACCCTGATTCAATCCCTGACACTACATGGTTCCCTCAGCTTCGCCAGGAGTAGCCCTTGAGCACGACTGGGTGTGGCCCAAAGATAACCAAAAGAAAGGAGAGAAAGAGACGGGAAGAGATGGAAGAAAGGAAAGAAAGAAAAGGAAGGGAGGGAAGGAGAATTGGAGAGAGGGAGGGCAAAGGTAAGAGGAAATGATGGGAAGGGAGGGAAGGGAAGACAGAAGGAAAGAGAAGTGGGAAAGAAAATAAAAATCTTAGAAAGGGAAGCTGACTCACCATGTTTTCAGATTTTAGGAAAAGGGACTCTGAAAATGAGTTTTTGTATAAAAGGGTGCTCACAGGTTATTTTATCTATGTAGCATTAGAAATATACTAATTTATCTAAATATGCATAATTCAGTTAAATCATAATCAGTGCAGTGGCAAGAAAGATTCCATATGAAAGGTTTCTTTTGCAATATAATATGTTAGAATTTTAAATTTCCAGGCAGTATTTCACATAGATATTTTTCTTAACTACTGCATATATTTAAAACATTATTGATTTGATTATGCTAATATCTCATTCTTAGCATATTTCACAGAGATATGCAAACTATTTTAGAAGAGTTTTCTATCAGTACATATTAAGTAGCATTTTTACTAATTCATACAATTTATTAATTATATAAAAATTAAGAATTATATAAATTCTTCACCTGCAAGGCAGAGCCTGGCAAGCTATCCATTGTATTTGACATGCCAAATGCCAGTAACAATTATAGACCTCATGGGGCGGAGAGATAGCCCAGCAGGTAGGGCGCTTGCACAAGGTCGGCCTGTGCTGGCCTGGGTTCGATCCCTGGCATCCCATATGGTCCCCTGAGCACCGCTAGGAGTAATTCCTGAGCGCAGAGCCAGGAGTAACCCCTGAGCATTGCGGGGGTGTGACCCAAAAAAGCAAAAAAAAAAAAAAAAATTATAGACCTCATTCCCATGACCTGATGGATGGAATGGTTTGAGGCTCTTTATGTTCCTGGAGCGGGATGATTACCTTGGGCTATCTCGCATGTGACAGGACGTATTGAGACGTTACTGGTGCCCACTCGAGCAATTTGATGATATACGGGAAGACAGTGATACAGTGATATAAATTCTTGAGTGTGCTGGTAACACTGACATCACTTTATATGTTACCTATATATGATTAATTTAATGTAGATAATTTCTTTTTTTTTTTTTTTGTTTTGCTTTTTTGGGTCACACCCGGCAATGCTCAGGGTTTCTCCTGGCTCTGCACTCAGGAATTACTCCTGGCGGTGCTCGGGACCATATGGGATGCCGGGATTGAACCCGGGCCAGCATGAGCCGGCTGCGTGCAAGGCAAACGCCCTACCCGCTGGGCTATTGCCGGCCCCTAATGTAGATAATTTCTATAAGATGTAATGCTCATTCCATACTTTTTTTTTTTTTTTTTTTGCTTTTTTGGGTCACACCCGGCCACGCTCAGGGGTTACTCTTGGCTCTGCACTCAGGAATCATTCCTGGCGGTGCTCGGGGACCATATGGGATGCTGGGGATCGAAACCAGGCCGGCGCGTGCAAGGCAAACGCCGCTATTGCTGCGGCCCCTCATTCCATACTTTTATAATGATTTTTATTTATATGAAATGAAGAAAAGAAATCTTTATTATAATTTGACAGTTTTTCTTGATTTAGAAGCACAAATTGTGTCTTTCTGGATATCTTTGAGTAAAAAAATGAGACTGTTGGGAAATTACAGATAATGTATTGAAACATACTTAAATAATAACAGTCAGGTTAAATGATCTCTAATCTTATATTCTTATCTCTGGAACTCTGTGTTTGATATTTTTATGCAATTATTTCCATTAATGTTGTCGTAGAGACAGGTTCATTAATGTTGTCCTAGAGACAAGTTGAGGTACAGAGTTGGAATTCAAATTTTGGACTACAATACTACCAGCATCAAAATGTTTAACCAATGTAGATAGGAAATACTGTCTTTAATACTTTAATGTCTGAAAAATGGAAGGCCTTTATAGTCACAGCAGTGCTTATGAATATTACTGGATATTTTGGTTAACTGCATGCTTCTTGCTTGAACTATCTGTTTTCATAATGATATTGTGATATCTAAATTGAGAGGAAATAGATGCTGTGCCTTAAGATAATCAAAGCAAGTGAGAGAAGAGACTTGTGTTTACTATGCTACTTTGAGATGATATTCATAAATTAGAAATTTCCAAACTAGCACAGAAAGGAAACTAGAATACTGTACTACATAGAAAAACTTTGGAAAACCAAGAAATACTTGTCTTGGAAAAAAGAATATATTCATAGGGGAATATATGAAATTTCTTCCTAAAATATGTGGGTCTTTGCATACTATGTGGGTTGAACTTACTTGGCATAACTTCAAATTACAGTGGTTTGAAATATCATAGATAGGGTTGATTTATAAAAAATACAAAGACTTTGCAAAAGAAATCGAGCACTGCCAAGCTGGAATGAACTGCTGCAGGAGATAATAAGCTTGCCTTCAGTGGAGTTTTTCAAGGCATTCTTGTTTGTTCACCCAGACAAGGATATTTTATTTATTTATTTATTTTTGGGTTGAACGCCCTGTTTTTTTTTAAATTTTTTATTATACCACCGTGAAACATACAATTACAAAGGTGTTCATAATTG